>JAOWBP010067835.1:15571-27528 GCA_028571105.1 Tragopan temminckii
GGGCTCTGAGCACCTGATTGAGCTGTAGGTGTCCCTGCTTAATGCAGAGAGTGGGACCAGATGGCCTTTAAAGGTCCCTTCCAACTCAGACTGTTGTGTGATTCTCGGGTGGGATTGGCAGTGCTGTGCACCAACTCAGCACAGCTCAGCACTGCACAGCACAGCTCAGCTCAGCTCAGCACAGCTCCCAGTGCCGTGCTGGCTCCCAGTGGCCACGTCTCAGCTGGAGAGGGGGATTAGAGCCGAGCCCGTCTGGGCTGGCAGATGCTGTGTTAGCTGATCTCCTGCCTTCAGTGCTCCGCCATGAACCTTCACAGCCATTCCTTCAGATTTTTCCAGGGGTCGGGTTGATAATGAAGGGATTAATTTAATTCCTCCCTCCCCACCCGCCTTTACCCCAAGCTTCCCAAGCAGCTGCTCTGTGCCTGTTCATCTGTCGGTGTTTTTATTGGCATCGTTTGGGCCGTGGCCAGTGCTGAGCTCGTGACCTGGCTGGGGATGAATGCAGCATCGCTGGCGTGGCCGAGAGCCCACAGGCCTGTGGTTTCTCTCCTGATGTGCATCGATGGTGGCAGCTCCCTGTGGGTGTCCCCTGGGTTTCCCCTCTCAGGATCTCAGTCCCTTCTCAGGGAAGCTCTTCCAGTCACGAAGGGGCTGGGCAGCTCGCTGGCTGTTGATATGCATGAATCCTTTACAAGCACAAAGGTCTGTTTTCCCATCAGTCCTGAAATAAGCCCTTCCGCTGATTTTGATGTACTTTGACTAAATATCAGCCTACCCCTCGGCTGCCTTCACTTTATTTCCTCCAGGTGGATCTGCATGTCGTGGCCCAGAAGGATGCTCAGCTCTTTGCACATCGCTGCCAGCATCCTCCCCGTGTCCCCGTGCATGGTGCATGATGTCTGAGCTCAGAGCAGCACTGTGTCCAGCACTGGGGGTTTGTGCTCACAGCCTCTTCCCAGCCACTCTCTGTGCCCCGTGAGCATGGGGTTTGGGCTAGATGGGGGGATTTTTATCCAAGCACTGTTACGGTGAAGGAAGAATTTAAGTGAGGTTGAATGCACGCGCTTTCAGGGAATCATTTTCCAAAGCCTGTGGGTTTAGTGAGGAAAAACAGCTCAGATTCCTGAGGTTTGCAGTTCCTCATTTGGTTGTTGCCCTCCCAGATTCTCCCCACCACTTTCACCTGCTGTTGTGGCTCCATATGCTCGCAGCTCTGCAGGCACATGCATCTCCCATGTGCCCAGGCAGATGAATATTGCATCCCTGCTCTGGTACGTGACAGTTAGCCCAGGCTGTCATGTTCCTACCTGGCCATGCTGTTCCTGCTGGTTTTGTCCATGAAAAGGAGATTGACAGTGCTGGGAATTGGCTGCTGGTCCCAGGAGGAGCATCTCTGCAGGTTGTGCTGGCAGCCCGCGCATCTGGACGCATCAATCCACAAATGTGGGAACAGCTTAGCAGGGAATTGTGGTTTAGGTTACAGCAAGATCCCAGAATGAGCACATCTGTGTTCAATCCGCAGCGCTCTGTCAGACTAAAACGAAGGCAAAAAAAAAAAAAAAAAGGGAAAAAAAAAAAGATTTTACAAGAGTTTTGTGCGCCCTGGGGGAGCTGTCTCTGTTTGTAACGGTGATGTAAAACCCACCTGTGGTTGTTCCCTCTCCTTTCTGTTGCCTCCCTGCACTTTCCTTTCCCGTTGCTTTTCCTGGTGGCGGTGCTCATTGTAGGGCACTCCGTGCTGCTCAGGAGGGACGTGGTTTGCAAAGACCCTGGAGTTAAGCACACCCATGGGGTGAGACCCAGCGTGCTGAGGGCATTCAGGTGCAGTTGCAATGGGAGCAGGCTGCACCTTAAATCAAGGACTGCAGAGCATTTGAGCTCTGAAGCTCTTGTGAGATTGCCAACTGGAATGTTAAATAGCTGTGGTTTGTGTTATGAAGAGGAGATATTGGTAATACCTGGTCTTGCTGCTGCTTGGTAGCATGCAGGAGGAAGCAGCCCGTGCTGTGCCTCTGCTCCCAGGAACTATGCATGGAGCTGTGGGCACGTGCAGGTCAGTGCCTGTAGCATTTACATGGAGCCAAAGCAATGGGAGCTGGGAGCAGGCAGCCCCCCACCATCCCGCTTCTGCTGCTCCACTCTGCATTATTCAGAGCTGTCGAGGTGTGATTTGTATTCTTCATAGCCAAGCAAAGGCACCATGGGGTCTTTGATTCCCTTTGGGAGGAGATTACATGAGATTGCAGAGAGACTGGCAGGGAAATTGCTTGAAATTGCACCTATCATAGCACGCATGTGCACGGGGATGTGCACGTGTGTGCTCCCCTGTGCTGCTTGCAGGGAGAAAGGTGGGTTCCTGCAGGGAGCAAACTCCTGCCCAGCAGGGCTGTGTGATGTGGGGCAGTGGGAGGACGCGGTGCTCTGAGGAGATCAGGAGCTGCAGTTGTACAGAGCACAAGGGGAACCTGTGCCAGAGCCTTTCACGCCTCCTCTTGCCTTCTTCTACTCAACGTTTTTGCTCAGATAGCAGTGGGGACCTGTGCATCATTTATTTATGCTGCAGCGATACACAGCAAATCCCTCCACCACTTCTGTGCCTTCTGTTCCCTTTGCACGGCCCCACAGAGAACACACCGGGATGGAAAATGAAGGCAAACTGAACGTCTGGAAAAGGAGGACGGAGTGGTGTGCCCATGGGAATGGCTGCAACTGGTTTTGGAGGTCCCACCTGGATCCCATTGCCTCCATCGCTGCACTCCAACCCCAGCATACGCCCTCTGCACTGTGCACAGCTGCAGCCTGTGCCCATTGCACGGCTTTGCCCCGTCCTCGTGCAAAACACACAGAGCAAATGGAGAGTGACAGGAAAGGGTCACTGCTCCGGGTCGCCACCAAGGTGCTGGAGGAGATAATCAGACCTTTTTCTTTTCGGTTCAGTGCCCAGCAAAAAAAACAGCCTTGCAAGCGTGCTGCGGAGCAAAGCCCACAGCAGCAGCCACTTTGCTGGAGAAGTTTTCCCCATCGGATGCATTTGTGAAGTGTTGTGCACTCCCTCGGGATGCGCTGGGGCACGGCAGCCAGCTTGCATTAGCATTCCTATTAATAACGCTAAATAGCAAACATGCATTGTATAGGTGTGAGCAGAAATGGAAGATGTCGTTATTAAGATAGAGCTGCACTGATGAAACCCCACTCGCTGCTGGAAGGGTCTGTGCCAGCCTCACAGTGATGGTTTGCTGCTGTTGAGTTCAACTCTTCTTCCCCAAATAAGGCTGTGCTTGTGATAGCATCACTGAAAGGCTCCCGGCAGGGGATGTTTTGACAGAAAGTGTGATAAAATGTAATGCAGTGGATATCGTCCCATTTGCGATTTATGAGGAATTCTGTAACCTAGGGGGGATTAATTCTGCATCACGTTACGACACATCGGATAGGTTCTCTCCTCGTGCTTGCTGTTTCTCTGCGTGCATAATGAGCAAACCTGGTGATTTTTTTCCATGATAATGAAACATTTTGTGGCGGAGCTTCAGCCACCCCTCTCCCTGCCTGTAGATCTCCGTGCTTCATCCCTGGTGGTTGCAGAGCAGCAGCGATCACCTCCTCCAACACAGTGCATGGAAAGCCCCATTCCCCGCTCCCAGACCCCAACGTGGGGGTGTTGTGCTGGAGCTGCAGTGACCCACAGCAGAGAGCAGGGAAGTGTTGCCAGGGCCACGCTGCAGATGCATTTCCATTACGCAGACACGAGGGCTGCACTCCTGAAACCCATCCCCAGAGCTCCCCAGCAGCTCAGCCCCACGCTCCGCTCCTTCTGCTGTCACTCAGCAGAGTGAGGCGATGCGCCCAAATGCCACGTGCTGCTGGGGGAGCTCTGGGAGGTGCATTTCAGAGGCGCCTGACAGCTCAGCAGGGAAAAATCAATGGGCCTGGCGTGGTTTTGAGAACCTATCCATGCTCAGCGAGCCCGCGTGCGAGCGATCAACAACTTGAGAAGGCAGATTTGTTCCTCACTGCCTCTTTCTGTCGGCTTTTCTTTGCCTTCTGTTGCCCCCGTCCGCCCATCTCTAAGCCCGACTCTTTTGCACGATCGTCTCCATTTGCATTTCCAGCAGATCCGCTGACACTTGGCTGGACTGCGGGTGAAGCTCTCCTTGAAATGAGCCGGCGCACAGAGTTTGTGCTGGGGAGATAAGAAGGGAAGTGGCAGGGAGGGCCTGGGGGGAATTACGCATGTGAAACTGCGCTGTGAAATTAGCACCAGCAGCCACACTCCGGGCCAGCAGCACTTTGGTGGGATTTATTTTGGAAGCAGCATCTTTTACCGTGGGCAATAGACTCGTCTCCCTCACCCCAGCAGCTCTCGATCCCGGCTGGGGAAGCCAAAGGAAGAATTGTCTGCTCGCTCGGTCTGAAGTTGCTCCGTAGTGCTGGCAACGTGATACTGAAGAGGAATTTTAATTTCATGCTGTGTAAGAAGAGTGCATGCAACAGTAGCAGCCGTATGGATTTTCATATGAATAGCTGCACAGTATTCATAACAGGGCAGCAGTGTTGTCCCGCAGGTTTTCATTCTTCTCCTTTCTTTGCTGTTTTCACATTTCCCTTTGCTGTCCACCCATTCTAGCACTTGCTGAAATGGAAAGTATGTCCCCGCCAGATGGAGGCACAAAGTGACGAGCCTGTTTGTCAGCTACATTGCAGTTGGCTGCAGAGACCTTTTGTTGCTTTGATTTCTGTGCACTCCCAAGTGCAAGTCTGTTTGCTCGGGAAGGAACGCTTTCAGCCTCGCGCCCCTCTCGTTCAGCCGTGCACTGAGAGCAGTTTGGGACAGCAGAGCCCGTTTCTGCTGCTCTGTCCCAAGGACACCTCAATAACGTGCCTGGAGCTTCCTGCTGGGAGAGGTTTGCTGTTTGCTGGGCTGGGGACCAGTGCTGTCCTGCAGCCTCCGCAGTGCTGATGGGGGCTGCAGGTTTCACCTAAACGATATCAGTGGCAAGGAATTTGGCTTTGGAGAAATCACACGATGAGAGCTGCCTTAAAATTTGCTTCAACTTCTTCTAGTAACACAGTGAGGCTTGCTGCTTTGCCAGCACCTGTGCTAAGCTGCTTGCTAATGCACCCACACAACCCCGCTCGTCCATAGAGCCAATCTGTTCTGCAGTTAGGACAGGTGGATAAATCCTTCTGCCTGCAGGCACTGCTTTCTGATATTCCGACATGGCAGCAAAAGGCATGGATTGAGGAAATCCTTTTCAGCTGCTGAAGAGCTGCGTATGCGCAACAGGAGATGAGCAGAGGAATACAAGGGAACCAGCAGAGCCAGCCCTGGTGCTGGCAGGTTGCTGTAGGAAGGATTTTCAGCAATGTGAATAGTCCTCCCCTATCCCCAGCACATCCCTCTGACAGTCACTGGAGCCCAGGGTGACAGTGGGGCTGACAGGCTGCAGGTGAGGGCACAGCCTGGGCCGATCCCACACTGCGGATGCTGGGTTTAATGCTTTCCTTCATGGTTGCAGATTGATACAGCTGGGGAGCACATGAAAGGGTTCTGCAGCAACGCAGACGTGTAATTAATAAAACACAGATTTCCATTTGAAACCGTTGCCCGAAATAGCTCGCTGATGGAGGAAGAGCTGTCTGCTCACACGAAAGAGCTGAGTTTGCAGCAGTGTGCTGAGCTGCCGTGTCCTGGGCAGGGATGGGAGCACTAGGCTGAGCTTGGTGCTCGGTGAGATCATAGAGCCAATCATAGAACCACAGAGTCATTCCTGTTGGAAAAGACCTCTGACATCCCCGAATTCCAACCCCAGCCCACCCCTCCATGCCCACTGACCACATCCTGCAGTGCCACATCTCCATGGTTCTGGAACCCCTCCAGGGATGGTGACCCTACTGCTCCTTGGGCAGCTGTGCCAGTGCATCACCGCTCTTTCAGAGAAGCAATTTCTCCCCATATCCAACCTGAGCACCCGCTGTCAGCCTGGCAGGGAAGTGGTTAACAGCACGGGCTGCAGAAAAGCCGCCTCAAGTGCAGGTTAATAGGCTGGAGTGACCGAGAAAACTTCCCCTGAGCACTTGTAGAGGCTTTGGGATCCTCTTATAAATCAAAGCATGCGGGTCGCCTGCAGGTGTGGGCGCACAGAGCTGTGCTAATGAGGCCACCAGCGCCTTGCCCGGCCCCGAGCTCGACACACACTGAGTCTGCAGCAGATGACAGGGCACGTTCTGCAGGAGGAAAGGGGCAGGCTGGGGAAGGGCAGTGTGGGCTGCTGCGTTCCCAGCTCTGCAGCGGCGTGCCGAGCTCCTCGTGTTGCTTTGCTGCTAATTGGAGTTGGCTGTAACCGATGTAGAAAGTGACGGCCTTAGGGAGATGAGATCGTTGCTTGGGTTGTTTTGTTTGTGTTTGTCTGGGATTAAATACAGATGGAGTTATAAGGGAAAAAAAGCTGGCTGCAGGGAGGAGGCTCTGTGGAAATGAATGTGATGGAAATGGCGGTGCCATGGCCGTGTTGTGGCTCTGTCAACATGAGCCAGAGGCAGAAGGTGCTGGAGCTCTGTTGCACATCCCCTGCTGGTTCCAAGCAGAGCTGGGCCGGTCCTGGCTGTGCCCTGCCGGACGTAGAAGGGGGAAAGGGAGAAATAAAGCAGCCAGCACCCGGATGAACCACATGCAGCTCATATAGCAGCTCCCATGGGCCTCTGATTGCCTTGCTTTACTGGGGATTGAGGGAAGAATTTGTGTTGGATAGAAGGCAAAGAGACCACAAACCAGTCAACACGCTCCCACGCCAGTGACACATGGGTGTTAGTGGGATTTTGGCAGGAAGAATTTCCCCAAAGCTGACTCAAAGCTGGAGGAATTACTGAGAGGCTGAGAAATGAAATAGACCACATTGCTGTGACCGCTCCAACCGCAGCCCATCGGGCACAGCTCGGCTCTGAGAGCAGTGCTGGTTTGAAGGGAGGCAGGAAGGGGGGGGTTGGCTCAGTGCAATGCAGGCGAGCAGCTGGGCTTGCTCTCCTCGGGGGCTTCTCTTTAAAAGGAGCTTTGAGTTGATACATTTTCGCTCGTTTTTGTATAAAGAAATCTCCCTGGCTTTGATGCAAAGGAGCTGCTCACTCTGCTCGGTGCCGGGTTGTTTACAGAGCAGCAGTGTGATGGGGGCAGAGAAGCAGAGACGGGCAGCCCAGAGCCCAATCATCTGAGCTCCTAATCATTAAGTGGCCCCAATTATTGCAGCCTGCTGGAGATGGCCTGGATGGTTCGATGAAGACACATTGTGGCTGTGCTCTCTGCTCTCCCTGGCTCATCCCTCCACGTTCTCCATTCCTCTCCCATCTGCTTCCACTTTCCCAATTTCTAACACTTCACCCGTAAAATTTTGCCTCTGTTTGGATGAATGGAGAAGAAAAATGCCCCCGGAGGTCATACAGCACCTGGGATGGATTCTGGCCGATGCCACAGGTGTCCCTGTGAGAGCTGCATTGCTCACAGCTGGACCACGTCTGCATCAGGGCCCTGGGTAGCAGCACTGAGGGATGCTCTGGGGCCAGGGGAGCAGACCCAAGTCAGCAGCTGCTGCGACTCCTGGGGACCTGGTTTGCTCAGTTTGTGAGTGACTCTTCATGGATGTCACTGTGGAGGAGCAGTCCTGGGGACATCAGCCCCACTGCTGCTGTGGAACTGCTCAGTGCTGCTGAGGATCACGGACCTGGAGGACGGCAGAGAGGTGTTGTCTCTGTTCAGTGGTTGAACCGCACGCGATATTTGCCTAACCAGCTAGACCTGAATCGCTGTTCAAACAGTGCTTTTCTGCCCGCCGTTGGCAATCAAGGAGCTAATTACACTGGATTAGGGTTTTTCTCTTAATTACATGAAAAATTTAGCGCAGCTGATGTTCATGAGGCTGCAGGGGATTAGGGTGGAAGCCATGTGTTTATCTACAGGTCAATTACAGCAGCGTGGTGTGGCTGCATCTCTGCCATCCACAAACCCCATCCTGAGTCCATCTCCTGATGCTGGGCCATGGCCACGATGTGGGATTGGCACGAGAAGGGATTGGCTCAATTGGGGTGAGCAGTCGGTGTGTGGGATGTGCAGTGGTTGTGGGGCAGCCCCATTGCTGCCAGTGGAAGTGGGGCTCCGGGCTCTGGAATTCTCTCACGTCTCTGACCGAACAAGGTGAGATTTGATCAGTAGCACTGAAGCTTTTGGAGCCACAAGATAACAGGAGTCGGGTTCTTTTTTTTCCTTGTAGGCTTTGACCTCTGGTTGCGTGCACTTTGGCTCGCGGTGGTGTTGTGCAGGAAGCCCGGCTCATTTGAAACATATTTCTTCCATGGTGTTTGTGATGAGGAAAGGGAATGATATTTCCTGAGGAACTTCCTGCCCACACCTGCTGGCCGGAGCCGTGCCAAGGGCAAAGCAGAGCTTCCATGTGGCACTGTGAGGGGTTCTCTCTCTGTAAGGAGGATAGCTGCCCCATTGGAGCATTATTCCGTTTTATGCAGCTGCTTGAGGTCAGCAAACCAGACTAAGCCAGAGCAATCCCTTCAGTGTGAAATGTGCTGCTGTGGGGGGTGGCACTGCACACTGTTCATCTGGAAGGGCACAGGTGGGGATAGGAGTGCAGATCTGGGGCTGTTTAGGGACTTGGGCAATACTGAGCGCTTCCTCAGTGCCTCCATCCCCCTAAATAACACCAGTTCTGTGCTTCCTCCCGTGTTTCCTATCAGACACAGAAGACTTGGAGGAACTCAGCACCCCAGCCCAGCCTTCCCTTTTTTCCCCATTAAAGTGAAGAAGTGCTGTTCCTATAGCACAGAAATGGGAACAAATGATCTGATGGAACTGGAGAATGTTTCTCCTCGGTTACAGCAGCTTGGACGCTTTCAGTGCAGAATCCATTTGGGCTTCCCCTCTCCCTCCCTCCCTCCAGCCTCGCTGGGGCTGCTTTAACCACTGCCTTTCATTCCCTTTCCCACTGTAAGGGAGGGAAACTGATAAAAGCAGCAGAAAGCAGCAGGGTAAGTTGGGGAGGAAAGGCAGAGGGTGGAGGAGCACGTTGCAGCGAGGAGAGTGCAGCTCTTGTGATGCAGAGACACCCAGCTCATTGCTGGCTCTCCGAGGCCAACACTCAGGCTCTTTGATGATTTCTTCACTCTGTGCCAAAACATAAAGCCTGCAAGCAGCACTCAGTGCTTCCCATTTCCCAGAGCAGCACGGAGCCGCCTCTTTAAAAATAATACAGGGATGTAAAGGGAGAAGGGTGCTTATTGCTGACAAAAAAAAAGGGAAGTCATTGCACATTGCGGCTCTTTATTCGAGGATGACTTAGAAGTGAAGAGGTTCTTTAACAGCTGCAGACGTGCCCCAAGCTCTCCCCTTCCAGGGGGGCAAACCTGTAGGATGCTCTCAGGCTCTCTGCTTCTAATGGGCTGTGCTTTGATGCTGCTGAAAGGCGCGGGACCAACAGCCCTGAGCTGATGCAGTTGTCTCTGCTCCATCCCTGGAAGCTGATCCCTGAGCCCTCCGTGCCAATAGATCTGCCTCCTGCTTCAGCCAAGACGTGGGCATGGGTTGCTGGACTCAGTGCTGCAGATGCACTGCAGAGGAAGGTGACCCAGCCTGGCTGCCTCCCCAAACCGGCTCCTAATGAATCCATCCCCGGAAGAACACTAATTAATTAATTAGCAGCTCATTTGCATGAGGTGGCACGTCATTCAAGTTGTGCTGTTGCAAGTAGGGCTGTGACAAGGTGTGAGCTGACAGCTTTTCAAATAAAAAGTCTTTTAGGGGAATGATCTCCCGAACTGGCAGCTTTGTTCTGGTGAGCCTCTCGCACAGTAATAAATTAAAGACATGGGGCTGCTGATTAGTCTCTGCGTGGTGCCTCGGTGCCACCCTCCCTTTTTTACCTTGCAGGATCAGCTCTGCAGAAGGATGGAAGAAGGAAATAAGGGCAGGAGAGGCAGTGCTGGCGGGGGCATGGGCAGGTCTGGGTGCGCTCACAGTGCTTTGAGCTTTAGTGCCCAACATTTGGGACACGCAGGGGATGCTGAAATGGATGAGATCTTCAGCATCATTGTTATGAAAGCTCGTGGAGTGCAGCTGTAGCTTTAGCACAGAAGGAAGGGCAGCGTTTTCTTTTTGTTTTTAACGTATCTTGCCTTTCCAGCAGATGGGCTCAGACCCTTGAAGATGATAAGAGTGAGGTCTCTCCACACCTCAGCTGCATGTGCAGAAGGCTTGCAGCCCTCATGCAGGGAGCAGGTGGGAAGAAAGCCCTGCTCCTGGGAGCAGCTCTGCAGCCTCGGTGCTGGGGATGTGGAGCTGAGCTCACTGGTGCTGCTTGCTGCCAGGTTGGTGGGTTTGCCCCTTATTTCCATGTGCTGCACCCCAGGGAGTGCTCCTGCTTCCAGGTGGTGACGGAGCACTTAGCAACACTGCCGGAGCAGAGGAGCTGGGAAACACATGTGGGTGTGAAAGACAAACGCAGAGACATTTTTGACATGAGTATTGGATTTGCAGGAACCTCAGATCTATAAATAATGTGGGTCATGATGGCTGATCAGCATGAGCTCACTGCTGTCCCCCCCCCACTGCGCAGGGCTGTGCTGTACCTCGCTGCCTGCCATCCTGCTCACTGCACTCTTGCTCTGCAAGAGAGAAACCTGCATCTGTGTCAATGGAAGGAGAAGCCGTGGTACCACAGTACCCAAGAAAAACTCCTGCTTGCAATTCCCCTGCAATGCCTACGCACTGCTGGAACTCTTTATAAAGTGCTGCTTCTCCCCAGCGATCCCAGGGAGCTCTATGAGGAGAGCCCAGTGGGGATCAGCGGGTGTATTTAATGTTTCTGCACTGCAGCTCTGGGAAGAAGGGATTTCCTCCTCCCAGGGAGAGTGGATCCTTTTGCCATAGCCACCCAGTCCGGTATCACCGTGCTTTCTGCCACGAATCTCTCTGTAGGTCTTCCCCAGAGGGGTAGAAATAAGGGTGATGCTCACCAAGACAGATGGATTCTGTCCCAGTTTGGGGAAAAATGCATAAAGAAAAGATGACAGGAGAGAAAGAGACTGGAATGCGAGGGGCCCTCCAGGTAATGAAGTTAATTGGATATGCTGATTTAAATTGGACGTGCATGTAAGGGTTGTCATTAACTTCCTCACGGACATGTCTGTGATTTAAGGGAAAGATATGTAATGGGATTACTGTTTCACTTTAATTTCAAAGTGAGGACTTCCCACGTGGAGAGCAGTGTGCCCCATCAGCCTGTGCTGTCCCTGAGCTCCTCAGGTCCTCCTGAAGATGGGAATGGGGGGTGCCAGATGGGAACTGGGGTGCTACATGGAGGGGAACAGGCAGTGCTGCATTGGGGTGCTGCCTGGCGGTGTGAGCACAGCCTCATGCACCAGGTTTGTATCCCAGATCTGCTGTGAGTTCACTGTGCAATCCCCAGCAAATCTTCACTTCCCTCTGCTTTATCAATGATGTGCAAATGGCTCTGACCCAGTCCCAGGGCATCCCAAAGCATCCCAATGCCAGCAGTGCTCACTGGCAGCTGAAGAGGTACTTCACGTGCAGAACAATTTTGTAGAGGGCCTGAAGGGCTCTTGAAAAACTTCTCATTTAGAGATGATGTGCAGTTTCTGTTCTGGGTTCTCCCCTCCTGCAGCCTGCTGTGCCTGTTCCCAGTTGTGGCAGAGGCATCAGCATGGGCTGTTGGGTCCATTGATGCCATGAGGAAGTGTGCTCCATCCGAGCATCTCACCTCATCGGTTGGATGTGGTTGTGTACAGCCCAGCTTAATTAAACTGGATTAGGAAACATAAATCCTTTCCACAAAGATGATTTGGTGGAGGAGCACGCAGAAGATCTGGGCCGGTATTTATTTGTCTCATCCTGTCTTTGGGATCTTCCACTCTGCTGTGTCTGGTTGTAGGAACTACCC
>JAOWBP010067853.1:0-32406 GCA_028571105.1 Tragopan temminckii
CCTGGACGCCTACTTGTGCGACCTGGTGTAGGGAACCTGCTTTGGCAGGGGGGTTGGACTCGGTGATCTCTGAAGGTTCTTTCCAACCCCTACAATTCTGTGATTCTGTGATTCTGTAAACCTGAAGTTTTGTCTGCTGGCTCTGAAAACAACCCTGCAAGCACAGAATTTTCTTGATACTGTCTGGAAGTATATATATTTTTTATGTCTTTCTTTATTTGTGCTTTGATACAGGTTATGACACTAGTACAGGCTGCACCACAACCTGGAGGTGAGGATTTCTTCTCAGAACAGGCAGATCTGAACCCAAACTTTGCACTGAAATGCCCTGTGTTTGAAAGGGTTTAAAATCAGCTCCAGCACTGTCAGCTCAGACACTTCTCTGTTACAGTATGACATAGTGTTAGCCCCAGCAGCATCACTGGAATCTGACAGTCCACTAATCATTTTTGCTAAAAGTCCATTCAAGCAAACCAAGTCTTTTATTCAGACATAAGCTTCTGAGAACTTCATTTCCGTGCTCCAAAAAGTGCTTTAGTGTACCTTCAGCACTTCTCAGTTGTCCATTTGTGCACCCAGTGATCAGGTCTTTCCATGACTAATGATGGTCAGATGTTGCATTTATATTTATAGGGTATGGGGCCTTCACGTGCCTGTAACCCCAATGTGCTGCTGGCCTTCTCTTCAGAATCCCATCTCTCTGCGGTCCTGGTCTCTGGCTTTCACTCACTGAGTGAACACCTGAAGCAGCTTATGGCACTGCAGCCACTCAGATCTTTGCTTTTTCTTTTTAACCTTTGTGCAAGCTAGGAGAGGCATGTGGACTCGGGGTGTCTCATTCCATCAGTCAGGAAGGCTGCTGCTCCCTGCTCTGCTTGCAGAGCTCAGGTCAGTTCAAAGCACTCAGCTCACATTCCCTTCCCTCAGGAAGACCAGGTGTGACACGTGCCCAAGGGACCCTTCGCAGAGGAGAGCACAGGCCCGCTGCTGTAAGAAACATGGCCACTGAGTGGGGGGTTTCCTTGGCACTCTGCTTGCCCGACATTCTGGTGGTGTGGAAGGAGATCTCTACATCAGCAACTTCAGGTGAGCTACAGCCACCAGAAGGCACCTGTCAGAGCAAAAGCATGTTGGCTAGCAAGATATGCATTTGATGAAATCTAGAGTTTAATGTTCAAAACCTCAGGGTTTTAGTAAAAGCTACTTATGTATAGACCAGAAAAGCCTGTTTGTAGCAACAGAAGGCCCTTCCCCTTTGCTCTCGTGAGGCTGGCCAGCAGTGTGGGCCCATAATACTGAAAGGAAGCACAACTCACCAGAAACAAAATTCACTCCGTTACATCATGCCACATACTGTACAAAAACAAGGGAGTTTTCGAGTACAATGAAGCAAATGAAATCAGTATACTCTTACTATGCTTCATAATGTCTCATCTGTGACTAGTTTTTCTAGTAACAGATAGAGAAAATATTACTGTTTCTTTCACTGAACACTCGTGTTCTCTGTTTCCAGTTTTCTTCATGCAAGTCAGGATCATTTCATGACTGACTTAAGGACTGAAGAGGATATACTGTCAGCTGCTTGGGAATTTCAGTTTTTGAATCTAAACAGCCAAATATTAAATGGCTAAAGCCAGTTATTAAATGGTTAAATTGGGTATTTGGAAGCATTATTAGATGCAACTTTTTAAATATCGGTAAAAAAGTGAATGTGGGGAAACCATGGGACTGCTCCTTCTCAGTCTTCATTGCTCATTTTCAGTGCACTTAAAAATTAATTGGATCCAGTGACTTAGAACACTGAAGACTCTTGCATGACTCATTAAGCTGACACTTCTAACATTTGTAATTTGCACTGTAAGAGTGATAGAATCACATAACCCATCTATATGTTTGAGCTCTTTCATCAGGGTAGGACTAGTGCAGGGAATGCCCTTAGATTTGAGTATCGTCATCAATTCAGCTCTAAGACATCTGTAATGGAGCCGAGTTTGATAGACTGCCAGAGTGTGACAAACTAAGCTCCAGCCTCTTAAAATTGCCAACACAATTAATTGCTACTTTTTTATTTATAGTCTTCAATTTTTAACGGATACTGTTAAATTCCCACTTCATTGAGCAAGTCCATTGGTATTTAAAGGAACAAATAGATCATTTCAAATTATAAAGCACTTGTTTTATTATCTGCATTCTTTTTTAATCGTGCAAGATCTGATTTTACATTCCTCGTCTTAAATAACCCAAAACTGATGGAGTTCCAGGTTTCTGAGGGGCGCATTTAGCTGTTTTTTTCTAGGTGACCGAAGGTGCAGATTTTTCTGTGCTTAGCTTACTGGCTGCCCAATTGTTTGCATTTGCCATAACTTCTGTTCTTGATTGAAGCAAATGAACGGTTACAGCAGCTTTCTGTGCATTGATTTTCAGGGAGGTTTGGAGGAATGCTGACACAGAGCCTTGGTGTCCTCATCCCTGGTCCCTGGAGCAGAGATCTTGGAGATGTGAGCCCATCAGTCATGGACAGCCTTGCAGGGTGCTGTCAGGATGAAGATAGCCACAGCACTCAGTTGGCTTCCTCAGGTAGTGCTTTCCTACCCTACCACTGTACATCAGTCAGCACATCAGGGTTGGTGATCTCTGCATATCTTATATGCATGTTGGCTAATTAGGAGTAATTGAGTTTCTCCAGTTCTATTGTCTAGAAGGTGCTAAGGAAGTTGACACATTTGTTACAAACAATTTCAACTGCCAGGCTATTAATTTTAATTAGGTTGGCTTTGTCTAGACATGGGGCTGCCTCGTCAGGTGATGGGGACACTGTGTGGAAACTAATTAGGCCAACATTCTAATTTTCTGTCATCCCTATGCAAGCAACCTCCTGCAGATGCCGGAATAAAAGTATTTGAAGCCCAGCTCTGTGATTCAGGCCAAGTTTATACAAGTACTTGCGTTGCCTGAATAAGACCTATTTAATACAATCAGAATTTAAAATTGTATCACATAGCCCACAGTAAGGTTGAGAACAAAGAGCACCTTTGCTGCACAGTGCTTTAAGATGCCCATTTTTGACAAATGAAGACATGGAGATTGCCTTTCTGGTACTGAAAGGTCTCTTTCCTGAGCTCTGAGTGCCTGATGGTGGGTAGGCCACAGCTCTAAAATTGCCCAAGCATCCATTAACAACACATACCCTGTTGTCCTTGGGACTCCCTGCATTCTGTTTGTGCATAGCCCAGCTGCCTAGACGTTCCTCAGTCAACAGCCCACTGCCTTATGATGTCCTGCTCTGCTGGGTTAAGAATACAGACTGTAACCAACTCCAGTGATCGACTCTTATGTGCTCCAGAGAGACTCCTTCTGTCAGTGAAAGTGAACAAAACAGGCCATTAGAAACAAAACGAAAATTACCCTCCCTTTTTTCTTTTAAAATATTGCCTGCTCAGATCTTGACTTTCCCATTTGTTAAGATAGATGTTGTAGAGTCTGGCAATGATATATCAAAAAATATCTTGCATTTACCTTGACTTCCTATTCAAAGAAGGTCCCTAACATGATTGCTGTTGTCATTATTAAGTTCTTTACCAATTCAGTGAACACTAATGAAAGACAGTGGAAATAACTTGTACCAGAGAACTGAGAGGAGGCTGCACAGGTAGTTGTCGTTCACAGATGTATGGTGATAGGAGCAGACAGTGCTGTCCAGCACTGTGGTGAGGAGCCCAAATGCTGGGTTGCACAGCCTCCTCCTGGCAGGAGCTGGAGGAGCAGCTCTCACGCTCTTGGCAGTGTTGCTGGAGAGCAGTGGGGAGGACAGATGCACCATAGTGAGAGATTCATTAGTTTTCTCACAATCGACAATGCTGGGAAGTAGTACAGGAGCCAGAGCTGGGAGCGAGTTGCACATTTTCTTTGTAAATCTGCAGTCTCTGTTACGTTTTGAGTAAAACTCTTCAGGATATCTAGTTCCTGTGCTCCACTTGTTCGGTTCTGGAGCAGCATGTGCAATCCTGCTTTCCTTATGCCCCTCACTAATGCTTACTAGTAGTGGACTACAGAATTCTCTGGGCAGTCCTAGGATATGCAGCCTGTTTTCCTGTTTTGTACGCATCTTTGAAGAACTTTTTGTTTCAGACTTCTTCAAGACAATTATAGACAAACTTTTATGTGGTTGGAAGAAGGCTTCAGTCCTGTTCATCTGCTGCTATAAATTATGGCACTGGCTCTTTTGATCTGGCTGCTGGTCAGCGATCACTGAATGGCTTAGGTTGGAAAGGACCTTAAAGATCACCCAGTTCCAACTCTCTTGCCATGGGCAGGAACTTGCCAACAGAACAGGCTGCTCAGGAGCCAGCTCATCCAACCTGGCCTTGAACACCTCCAAGGATGGGGCACTCACAGATTCTCTGGGCAGCCTGTGCCAGTGCCTCACTGCCCTCTGAGTAAAGAATTTCTGTCAAATCCTAACCTAACAAGCATCTAATTTCCCCTCATTTAGTTTAAAGCTATTCACCCTTGTCCTGTCACTATCAGACCATGTGAAAAGTTGGTCCCCCTCACATTTATAAGCTTCCCTCAAGTACTGGAAGGCTGCAATGAGATGTCTCTGGAGCCTTTTCTAAGCAAACCCTGGTCTCTCAACTCTTCATAGGAGAGGTGCTCCAGCCCTCTAATCATCTTTGTGGCCCTCTCTGGATCCCCCATTATTCCTGTTCTGGAGGCCCCAGATCTGGACGCAATAGTCCAGATGGGGCCTTACGAGGGCAGAGCAGAAGGGAACAATCCCCTTCCCTCCCTACTGGCCATCCCTCTCCTGATGCAGCCAAGGATATCATTGGCCTTTCAGGCTGCAGGTAAATGCTGCTGGCTTGTGTTTTTCATCCACCAGAACCCCCAAGTTCTACTCTGCAGGGCTGCTCTCAATGAGTTCATCTCCCAGTCTGTACACATATGTGGGATTGCTCTGACCCAAGTGCAACACTTTTCACTTGGCCTTGTTTAACCTCACTAGATTCTTATGTGCTCACTTTTTGAGCAAGTCCAGGTTCCTCTGGATGGCATCCCTCCCTTCTGTTGTGTCAGCTGCACCACTCATCGTGGTGTCATCAGCAAACTTGCACAGGGTACACTCAATCCCACTGTCTATGTCCTTGATAAAGATGTTGAAGAGAACCAGTCTCAGTACTGACCCCTGAGAGACATCACATGTGACCATCTCCACCTGGACATAGAGCCACTAACTACAATTCCAGCTAACTCCAGCTGTGATCGTCCAACCAATCCTTTAACCACTGAATAGTCCATCCTTCAAATTTGTCTCTCCAAACTAGAGATAAAGATGTGGTATGGGTCCAAGTCAGAGTCCTTCCACAGGTACTTTGTGGTGGTGGGGGACAAGTTCGTGTATGTGTCTGTCACACTTCAGGCACCAGAAATAAGTCTGTTTCACCAGCTTGCATGGCAAGTGATTTTGTTGGTGTCCTCAAGGAAGTCATCGTGTAATGTGAGAGAAGCTTCAGTTCCTAGAACTTGTCTTGTAGATAAACTTCCAAATCTTGTGTGGGCCAATGCATCAAGAGCCATAAAACACCACCCTTAGATTTCCATGCAGGTAACATCAGGCTCGTCCATGCTGAACTAATGGGAGAGCTGCAGGGGCTTTGCAGCTTACCACAGTGTTACACATGCCTTTCTCTCTGTGGAACTTACATTTCTGCTAGCAGCTGTTTTGCAGCTCTCTTCACTGCTTCCAAAAGCAGTGCTGGGACACAGGCCACAGCTCTCGATCCCAGATCTCGGGAGGATATGCCTGAGCAGAAGTAAAATAAATGAGAGCATAACACAGAACCAAGAAGTACACACCCGCAGTCTGGTGGCTGTGACTAGAGGTGGCTGCTCCCAGGATCCCGGCCTGCTGCCATCTGCAGAAGTCCTCCCCTCAGAGCAGTGCTCCTCCTGGCTGGATGTGTTTGGAGGTGTGCAGACACACCTCTCATGTATAAATGTGTCTGCTCGGTCTGCAGTTCTTGACCCACTTCTGACAAAACACAAGTTGTCACATGAAGGCCAGAATGTGCAGTCATCTTACAACAGCTAGAGATGGTGGCAAGCTAACATTCCTTTAAGAATTCTCCCATCTCAATGGATAAGTCCTCCTTTTTACAGAGCTAACCTGAAGAACTTCCTCACCTTTGGTTGTATCTCTTGCCTTACTGCCCCTTTGGAAGTCACCTGTACTGCGCGTTATTTCAGCAGACACATTCTGGTGGTGTGTTACATCCCTAATAGATAGGAATCCCCTCTCAGCAAAACATCAGTCCCCTTTTGAATATCTTGCTGAGGGCCAGGTGCCGAAACATGCACAGACCATTTCTACTCTCATCACAACCAGCTCTTCCTTAGCTCACTCTCAGACAAGGTTTCTCCCCACGTTACAGGTTTCCAGTCTTCTCCCACTCCCGCAAACTTGTATTATTTTCCCTCAGTTGTTTCAGTCTGATTTTCCTAATTCTCATTTCTAAATCTCATGTTTTTTATCAGTCTGTGTTTCTAATCTCTATCAACCTCTTCATGCAGCTGCTCTGCTCACACCCCTCCCAAATCTGCCTCCACCACAGAAGACATGAATGAGCTTCTTGTTCCTCCTGCTGCTAAACCACCTCCTGCAGGTTAAGCCACCACGATGGATACGTGTAGTCAAACTGGAAAATTCTCACAGCAAACTTGCAGGAATGACTGTGGTGTGTGAGGAGGCCATTTGCTGGTCCATCCAGTGCCTGCTAACACCTTTGCAGTGCCAAGGGCTGTGAGTGGCTGCCCTGCAAGTCCAACACACCTTAGGACTGAAAAAATGTGGCTCCTTGGGCCCAATAGCAACACAGGCACATCGCAGCTTGTTCACCACAGGCAGCAGGTGGCTTGTAGATGTGTCTGAAAGACATGGCGATTGACTTCTGCTCTTCATGTCTGAAGGTGTTTAATAATACTCTGCTTAAGAGTACAATAGTGCCTTTATTTACAGATCTCTACTGCAGAGGTCTCTGAAGGGCAGTTTTATATAGCAAGAATTATTTAAAAGGCAGTTTGTCTTTGCTGGTGCTGGCTGTGTTGGTTAACCAAACAGAACATGCATGGAAGTGGTGTCCAGTGAGAATTGACCAAGGGAAGGTATATCACTCACCTGGGCAGTGGCACAGGATGAAGGAGCAGGTGGATAAATTGGCACAGGATGATAAAGCCCACCATGCTTCCCCGTGCCACGCTGACCCTGCAAAGGTGCCAACAAGTGCTGTCTGGAAGCTCCCGTTCTTCCTGATGAACATCTCATTCATGAGAGTCTGCTAGGGACCTGCATGGAGTGGGTGTGTGCGGAAACAGGCTTATCTTTTTCTTCTAATGCGGAAAGCTGGAAGTGCATATCATGGCAGAAACAGAACACTTCCAACAGAGCTCTTGAGGCACTGAATTCATGAATCACTCCTAACAAAGAACTGTCTGATGCACTGACCAACATATGCACACATTGCTTGCAAGGCAGTACTACTTCCAGCATCACTGAATCTGGTGTGTTGCTCCACTGCCTGTAAACCTGGCAGGAAACAGACGTGTTGTTCCACACACACTTCTGAGAAGTTGCTACAGAGATCTCTGCAAAAAAGTAGTTGTAGTGTTTCCTGCAAAATACCTTTTACAGAGGTTCCCAGTCACCATTCTGCAGCCAGTAAGAGCACATTCCTGTCCAGAAGTACTTACAGAGAAGCAGAAAGGTACTGATCTGCTGGGTGATGCTATCCAAGTGAACTGTGGAGCAACTGGCAGAAATGGACTGCAATTGGTAGCTGAACTCTGACCAAGCACTTGAGTTCAGCACGGACGTGCAGAATCACAGTTGCCAAACACAGCAGGAGTCAGCAGGGACCTTTTCATTAACTTCACTCTGCATTACACCAGGCCTTCAGGAGTGAGGTCAAACAGTTCTGCAATTCCCAACTGGAGTATGAAAGAAATCCAAATCTCAGAGTCCCTTTCCTCTAATCTCATTATTGTCATCTCCCAGAATGCTTAGCCCCAAATTCTCCTTGCATGTTCTCTGGCATTGCTGCCTGACCTCCTGCCTCTGCTCCCTGCTTAGGGGCAGACCAAGTGCCCACACTTCACCTGCTTCCCAGGGATGCAGACCCAGTTTGGACACTTCTCCTTTTCGCTGGGAAGGGTTTGTGGTTAATCTTTTCATCAGTGGGTCTGGATGCAGGCACAAGAGCAGGAAAGAATAAAGCCTGCATGCAGACAGAGCCCAGCAGAGAGCTGCTCACAGCCAGTTCTGCTGCTGCTGTTCAAAGGCACAAAGATGTCTGTAGCCTTTGGGCTGCTTCCATCCCAGCAAACTGAGCCAGGCCTGTGTCAGGGACTGACGCCAAGGCTTGTATTACTCACACCAGGCTGAACCAGCCTCAGAGCAGCTCAGCTTCTCAGCCAAAAGCATGAGATACCAGGAGGAGCAGACAGAAGTCTATTTCTAGAATAACTTCAGTTCTCCCAGTTCCATAAAAATAACAACTCTGAAAGCATGCCTTGCAAAAATGCATTTAGATCAATTGCCATCATGTAAGAATTGGTACAGGTAACCAATAACTCTCACTTCTTATCTCTTAGGGCGATTGTAAGCAGCACTGAGCTTCACTTCATGTGTAACAGCGTAACTGAAAAAAGACAGTAAAGTCCTTTACAGCCTTGAAAAAGTGTCAGGGATTTTATGTATTCACTGAGGCTTGGAGTTCAAAGGTGAAGACAATATCACGCTTTGATATACCGAGAGTCAATCATCATCTCATCTCAACTGGAAAACAAATGCCTGGGAGGGTGTGTGGGGGGAGTTCAATTCAAAGCTGGTATGCATGGTAAACCCCCTAATCCCAGCACCTGCGATAAATGCTATCCAGCACTAGAAGGTAGAATTCAACTCGGCTGGCACAGGGCACAGGAGGATACAAATGTTTTTGGGAACCTCCCCACTATTTACTGGGGAAAACACTGACATTCACAGTGTCAGGTACTTCAGGTGTCAACCTCCTGGGGATAAGAGGGCCATCAAAGAGAACAAATGGTCGAGGAAGTAATTACTATATAATGATTTTTTTTAAATAGTATTTTTTTCTTCTTTTTAAATGCTTATGCTTCTCAGTATACTACATCTCCTCAAATGAGAGATAACAGAGACCTGAGATAACATGCACTGACCAGAAATAACATGCACTGACTCACTGAATATCCTGAGTTGAAAAGCACCCACAAGCATTATCAAGTCCAAGTTCCAGCTCCACGCAGGACAATCCAAATTTCAAACCCTGTATCTGAGAGTGGTGTCTAAACGCTCCCTGAACTCCATCACCTGGGGCTGTGCACACTGCCCTGGGCAGCCTGTTCCATGCCCACCATTCTCTGGTGAAGAACCCTTTCCTAACCCCCACCTGATTCTCCTTGAGGTTTGTGCACTCCCCTTACTCTGTCCTCTTCACCTGAATCCATAAAAACATCCAAAGTTACGGTTACTTTTCACAATTTTGCTGAGGTGACATGGCACAATGGTCCACTTCAACATACAGATAAAACTGGGAGCACTCTGCTTCACATTTTAGTCCAGGACAATGAGCCTTTGGGAAGAAACTGGACTTTGCATGGAAATGCAGAATCCAGAGCTTCCCCTAAAGGTTTTTAAGCTCTAGTTGGCCAATTACAAGCCAACCCTATTGCTTATGAATGGGGAATAGCTAAATAAAACCAATAAGTCTGATTTCTGTAGCCCTCCTCTTGCACGCAGTTGGAAGTCTGATTGCTCCTAACATTTCTGCCAGCAAGTGCCATCAGAAAGCAATACAATCATGTTGAACAACTGTACCCCCTAATACATTTGTTTCTGGTATACCAATTCTCTACACTTCCCTAAAAAAAAAAAAAAAGAAAAAAAGAGCGGGGCATGTTTGTTTTCCACACTCCTTCAGGTAAAAAAAAAGATGTATAAAGGTAGGTTTGGCGTGTCTGTCTCTGTCATTAGAAACCAAAATCACTGAACCAATTATTTTAAACCCTTCTAGGATAGCTGCTTGCCCAAGACGCTCACTAATTTGTGGTGGGAGAAATGGGAACGTGCACCAGCCCAGATTTTAACAGTTGGAGTCCTCTACTCTAAAACCTAAAACCTAAATTCACACGTGCTTCAAATCTTTCTTCAACCTCAAGCTACATTACATAGGAATAGGCATGTATGCAAATGATCTATAGTAGCAGTGTAGTAGTGCAGCACGAAAAGTAACGTTTGAAAAACTGTTTTGGTGACAAAAACCTGGTGGACATGCTGCTGTGAAAGGTATCTGCAACAACAAAACAGACAATACCCAAGAGGATGTCAGATGCCTCAACAAACTCTTTGAGAAAGTCAGATTTTGGAGTGATCAGCAGGCTTTAAAGCTGCTGTCATGAGATAAAAGCCGGAGTTAAGGGTATGATTACTGATTTCCTTACGGAAGCACAACTAAATGGCTTCTGGTCAGTGCTAAATAGAAGTTATACTCTTGGTAAAATAGAAAGTAGGAACCTGTCCCTGGTCCAGATTCTGTCCTGTTGATATAATGTCTCTCCACTGGATGGAATTTAATCCATTAGATTCAGGCAAGCGTGTATAAATGAATAGCCTGGATTTTCTGTGAAATCAGAAATACATTAATTAGAATGTGTTCTGGAGACAGAATGAAGCAGTCATCCTTTTTTTTCCATTTCATCAGGCTGATTTGTTTAACAGCATCACAGCATACATCTTAAAATCCTAAGGACAAGACCAAACTATCTTGATTCTAGTGTGCTCTCCAGCCAGTGGCAAGAGGTGGCACAGCAACAGTTCTAAAACCAACAGCCTGTGCCTTGTTGCACAACCTGGTCTGAGACAGCAGCGTCTGCCCTCATTGCTCATTCTCCTTCACCTCACCACCAACGCCTGGTGTATTTGGCAGGGAAAATGGCAGTGTCCAAGGGGACAAATGGACATATCCAAGGGGATAAAGCACTCGCTTTATCATGCTCTAACAAGAGAGGACTGTGGAAGGGATCAAGCTTCCACTAATTCTGTTGAACCAAAAGCTCTCCCAGTGCCAACATGAATGTGAAATTTGTAAGGAAGCCGATGCTGGTGTCATGCACTCCATGTAGCCGATGCTCAGGCAGAGACACTACTGCATTATGGAAGTGAGGCAGCTGGTCTGAGGCCCCAGCCATGATGACAGTGGGTGCTCTTTTGTGCCACCAGTGATAAGTGCACATGTGGAGCACAGCTCAGCTCTGGCACACATGACATCAGGCACCGACCATCTCCAATTGAGTGCAGCCAGCAAAGCACAGAGCATTTTTTACTGTTTTATTTATTTAACTGCTGCTGCAGTTTGCTGTCAGTGTGGTGTCAGAGAGAAGACCTTGATTTCACAATTTGGCCAACCGGTGACACACCTCTATAACTAGCAGATAGGTAAGATAGCTAAGAATCCACACAGAATTGGATGCTAAGAGGAATAAGAAGTACAACATACAGAAGGTGCAATAGCACAAACTGACTGATCACGAAATGGGGGAGCTTCTCTGCGACTACTATGTTGAGACACATACTCTTGGAAGATAAAGCCCAAAGGCTTTATTCAGTTGGTAACTGCTTTACAAAGAACTATGTTAAATCACGTGAGCACTGTTCTTTATTGCCTTCCCACAATGCCTCACCTGGACAGCAGAGAGGCCAGGTCTCTCCATCCAGCCTTCACAGCAGGCACAAGACTAATGAAGGCAGGTGTATTAGGCAAAGCTTTTCACTTTGCCAAGATGGGCACTGACGGTGTCTGCATCAGCAGCCCCCAAGGGTTGAAACTATCCAGTCCTCCCTGCCTTGATTTACCAACCCATCCTGTTTTGCTGTTGCATGTATAATCTGCAGCATTTCTGGATGATGACAAATCATATGTAAAACAGGAGAGGAATAAAACAGCATAATGAAATTTTATTTTGAAAATATGGCAAGAGTCTAAGGCACTTCAAACATTTAAATACACATGACTAAAGTGAATGTGACAAGGTAGTAGCATTCCATAAATATGCACCGAGAACTACACTCATTTCCACTCATGGGGAATATACAGCTGGTACCTCTAATTTTACTCTCCAATAAACATGAATGGAGCTTATACACTGACACAGTTAATAAAAATATGGTATCGTGACATGTAATTCTTCATGTAGTTTTTAATTACTAAGGAATATAAAATGTTGAAAATACTGTGCGAGTTAATTTTATAGACATTATCATCTTTCATATAAAAGTTATACATTATCCCCAATTAGCAACAAGTTACTTAGTGAACTTCTGAACTCACGAGAGGATCTATCCCCAGCCTCTAATCCAGTCACCCACCAGCTCAAGCTTCACGGAGCTCACTATATAAGCAACTGCAACTTCTCAATTTCAGAATAATTAAAAACATCAAAATTGTGTTGGAATGAAATTTATGAGAAGGTTACTGTGATAAAGTTTAGGCACAGTAAACGTAAGTGTTTTAGAACAATTTAAAACAAGCCACCAGGACCCCCCTGCAAGGATAGCTTTAGACCTCTTAGGCAGTACATAACATAGGGAAAGACAGTCTAAAAGAAAAACAGCATTAATGCCAGTGTATGGAAAGATGAGCAGGTGAGCAAAAAGAACAGTTCTGGCTAAGGCTCTCAGCTGAGTACTACCGAACTATATGCTTGCTTCAAGTTTAAGGTTTTTTATCCTTAGCATTAGGTCTCTGCTTTCACTTTGCTGGTGAGTTCAGGCACAAGACAATTACATTCAGTATCTGTCCCAGTAAAACAGTAAAATTTAGCAGCTTGAAGATGGCATTGCGATTTTTATAAGTATTCATGCAGCACTACTCAAATGTAGCTCTGTGGGTAGGACCGGGAGATGTCTTTCTGCTAAGTCTAGGAGTGCCCTAAGAAAAAGGAAGGAACAATTAATCACAAGGAAAATATTTTAGCCAGCCAAACACAGCACTCACAAAGCTCTCTGTTCAATTGCTTCCCTTCAACTGCACAATTAATCTTTTCTTTCTCTCCCCATTTTTGGAAGAACAGTACTAGCTATCATACAACCAACTAACCACAAGTGAAAGCTGTTTAGACAGTGAAACTTTTAGCAACAGTTGATTGGGAGATTGAGTCAGGCCTCTAAGAACAAGTGGGCATCCACCACAACATCCAGGACAATTCTAACTCCAGAAACAGCTTTGTTTTCATGATCAGGTCAATAATTAGTATTACAACCTCTGCATGCTAGCCAGATTTGTGAACCCCAATGATGAGCTGCTTTCACTGCTAGTAATAAGGCAGAAGGTGGTATAGTTGGCCAGGAATCAGGCTAATGGAGCCAGTCTGTATTTAAAAATATACATTTCACTTACCAGCATAAAATCTTCCCATGAATATTTCATGTGCTGTACAGATTAAGTGGGTTTAGGTTTTTGCTCATGTTTCACTAATACAGTCAGAACAGCAAGTTAAAATGTAAACTGCATGTGAAAAACTCAGTGGGTTGTGTACTTACCGGTGACTGGGTTTTGGAAAAGTTGACGTGTGCATAAAGGAGAACTGCTATGTCTTTATGTCCAGCTTCCAGGGCTATTGAAAGTGCTGTGCTGCCATCCTGAGAGAAATAAAGGTAAGAAATAAGATGATTTGTTCTTGTGTCCTCTCACTGGTCTCTTAAAAGCCCCAGAGCTCACAGAGAAGCGGAGATCCTACTGCTCAGATAGCCAAGTGAATTTAGAGTCTTGCTCAACTTCTTATAATTAAGTGACAACAAACCTTTGCACTGTTGTTTTATGAGACAATCCAATGGACGGAGGCCTCCTAATTTCTCTCAATGAGAAGAGATTATTGCTGAGCAGGAATGAGCATGCCATTATCACGTTATGTGTAGTGCTCTGAAAGAATTGTTATTTTTGAAGATTGGTCTGAGAGAAACAACATTATCAGGAGTGTAAGAGAAGAGAGGGATAAGTGCTCATCAAATATCATGGTAACTGTTGTATTATGACAATCACTGTTATGTTCTAACTGCCATTAACACTTTGAACACTGGCATTCATAGCTCCAAATGCACGGCTTTAAATAATGGCAATCTAAAAACCAATAAATGAATTTCACAGGTCACAGAGTCACCTCAGTTTCTCAGGAAGTACTATTTGTTTCAGAAACCACAGTCCTTGAAGCTGGTAAAAGCAGAGTGCTCTTATACAGACTGCCTTTTATGTAGGCCCTCTGAGTGCAGCACCATTTCCAGCCATTGCTGTAGCTGTTATCAGAAAGGTCACCACCAGTTTAAGGAAGATATAAACCATTTCTCCAGCTGTGGGTGTGATAAACAGCATCCAAGTGGAAAGTCTCCTTTTGAGACTATAGGGAGCAATTATGAAGAAACCTTACTGTCCTGTGCAGATCTGTGAGACAGGACATAATGCATAACAAATTCAAGACAAAACTCCACAGCCCACACCAGGAAAAACAAGGCTCCCTTATTCTGGTGTGGTAAACCATTATGAGAGTGGTGCACATTAGTAAAACAAAGCTCAGCTCACTATCGATCACACTGTTTGGAGAAGGGTCAGTCACATTCAGAATAGCTAAGGGAATGCTAAAAATCTCAGCACAAACTCATTATGCAGCGAGTAAGTGGAAGACAAGCTCTGTTTAGGCAACAGCATCAAGCTGCTTACTGGAATATTTAAATTCCATGTCCCCATAAATGCTTTAGTTACTGAAGTGATTAATAGCACTAACAGCATTCAGGCTAAGTTAATCTAGACTGTCCTAAAAAGGGTTTTACAGTACACCCCTTTCTACATTTTCCCCTCAGGCAGCTATTGCACACTGCAACTACGTTGCAGAGGCTCATGCAGCAGTTAAGTCAACAGAAGTGATGCCTCTGCCTCTCTACAACAGTCTCAACCAGTAATGACCCAAACCCTCCCAAATCCCGGCTCTTCAGTATTCTGAGGGGTAAGAGCAACAGGAAGAATTGAAATGTACCCAAAAGGTGGCGATGTTAACAAGAATACAGAAACCAACTAAGCCAGCATTTTCAACCTTGAGAACTCCACACATCAAATCCTCTGTCTGTTGACACTGTAGTGGTATCTGCAAACAAGAAATATGCCACTTGGCACTGAGGCCATATCCCATATCTGCTTCTTGTCAGGATAACGTAGTGTAATGAGTGGCAGTCCCAAACTGTGCTCTCAGAAGTTGTGGTGTGCCTACAGAGCGAATATCCTGTGAGAACTATTTGCCATGACACAGAAAAACAAAGCAACATGGCCATTAAGTCACCAGATAAAATCCTGTTTGAAAATTGGAAGACTCCTGAGAAACAAGAAAGGGGAGTGAGGGGGATATTTTACCATAACCTAGCAAATGGTTTGTCTTCTGGTCACCGTGCACCTACAGCTGCCCACAAAAACAGCTGCTGGGAAGGTCAGTTAGAAAAGCAAAGGTAACAACCAGGCAAATGATCAGAGCAGCTTCTATCCCAAAACAGAATTCACACATTTGGTACTTTGGTGCTGCTAGTCAAGTAGACTTCAGCAGCTTTCCACCGAGCCCAAAAACTAAATCTGAAAAGCATTCTGGAGTGGAGAACCTATCTGATGAAGCACCATCTGGAAAGGCAACTCACATTGTCCTCCAGGGTGCCATTACACCCAGGCTGAGCCAGCAAGAGTTTGACTATTTCAACATGTCCATGTTCGCTAGCACACATCAGAGCTGTAGAACCCTCATCATCCTGGATATTGACATCTGCACCACAGGCCAGCAAAGCTTTAACCATATCTATTCGCCCATGACTCACAGCAAGCATCAGGGCAGTCTGACCAGCCTGTAAAAAATGACAAGAAAACAAATCACCGCAAAGACAATCAGTGGCAAAACATGCACATCTTTTGCTGTTGTTGTTGGCACTGCGCTTTTTCTTGGGGGGTGCGCGAGAAGCATTTCTTTGGACAGGACTATCAGGTCTCTGCTTGCCATTATTTGAACACCTTACACATATCCAACATTTGCATAGCTATTTAATAAATTAATGAAAACATCACACTCATTTCCAGACTTGTGGAGCTCCTCGGAATGAACTAAATGCTGCAGAATTCGGAAATGCCTCCCAAAAGTCTGTAATGGCTCTTCAATATAATTCTTTATATATTTACAGAAGACATACAGAATTGATGCTCAGGTGTCATTCCATGGCTCCATTTTGTATAAAGCAATAAAAAATAAAATTTAAAAAAAAAAATAATCAACAAATATAAGAAAAGCAAATATTTGAATATTTGAAGGGTGAGAGTGAATGAGTGCAAAAACAATGGAATGTGAAAGGAAAGGAAAAAAAGAGTAAAATCACAGGAGTTGGAACACTGTCTTGTGAACCGTTTGGCTGACCTGACTGGCTTTTGCATTCACATCCCCACAGCTGAACAGTTCCTCCACTATCCTCATGTCCTTCTCAGCTTCCACAGCTGCGAGAGCGGCGAGCATGATGGGGGTATAGCCGGCCTTGTTCTGATGATTTACGTTACAGACATCTGCGGAGGGATGAGATAATTTCTTTGGAAAGTAGGAACTCAAAAAGCAGCAATTGTGCTAATGAACGGAATAAACTGTTAGCAGAACAGCCTACTACAGAAAAAAGGGCATCAATTGCTCTCATAATGGAAGTGATTCAAGGAAAAGTGGGGAGAAAAAAATAAACAGGGGTGCTCTTGAGCCTGAGAAAGAAAAGGATCCTTTTATACTACGTGTGTGACACAAAGGAGTACACAAAGACATTTTATATGTCATCATTTAGAGTTATGTTTTTTTATAAAAACAAGTGGTCTGAAATTTGACATAGCCTTCAGGGTCATGAGTCTAAATCCTAGGAACACAATCAGTACAGTCTTTAAGCTCCTCTCCTGAGGGCAAGCCCACTGCAAAGTGAAAACAGTCCAGTGACATGGTCAATGGAAAAGCCACTTCTCCTCAGTGCAAACATTTTTCCTGTAACTGGTACTATTTTAAAGACCTGCAAATGTACTTCGACAGATTCTGGAACTGCAGAAAAGACCTTGCAATTAAAGGCTGTTTCCCAGCTCCACCAAGTATCTGACTCTGAAAAAAAAAGGTGCTCTGGGAACAAATGCAAGCAAGTCATCTGACTAGTGCTAGAAGCTGAAAAGAGTTCTTCTTTTCAGTCACTTCTAACCTCCAAATCTCTGTCCCTAGCATTCTGCAGAAATCCAGCAGGTCTTACGAGTTTACCAGAAAGCAGGGCTTTTAGTGTATTGGAAAGCAAGGACTCAGACTCACATAAACAATATATCTAGACCTAGGACTAAATAGCACCACAGGTACCTCAACAAGAAAACCTGTTTCAGAAAATTCTTCAGATTTATTGCCAAGAGTATTTAGAAAAAAAAAAAAAAGAGAGAGAGAGAGAAAAGAACATTGCAGAAGCACTCAAGTGCAAGTCTAAGAAAATAGGTCTAAGAAAGAAAATTTTCCATATTCCACAACCATCACCTGTCCTACCTTGCAACATGTAACACAACCTTCCTTTCAGAAGTCTCTCTTGGGAAGCCATTCAAACCACAGAAAATTGCACTCTCCTACACATATTACTTTATGAGTAATTAATAATTGTTGAAATTTATGTTCTCCTTCCCTGACTAAACTACTTCAGCAGAGATGTATTTCCTGAGGTCACATTTCAGCTCTATGTATTTCTATTCTATTTCTATGTAGCTAATGAAAGGAGAAAGGGTATTTTCCTAATTTACTTTCTGGATAGTACTGCCTGTCTCAACTGCTCTTCTCACCAAGTGCATGGATGCTCCTGGGCTAAGAAGCTGCCTGTGCTACATGCAGACTGCAAGGCTGAGTGTGGTCACCACTCAGACATCACATAGATGAAGACTGAAACCTGAAGGAAAGACATCTTAAATCATTTTTCAAGTGATGATGTCTGCAGTATGCTTCTGCTCACCTGACACCAGCCATGGTTGTATTTTGTTGTTAAGAACTTCTGTTTGCATAGGGATACACAACTGCTACAAAACACAGCAGTCCTGACTTTCAGCAAAATATAACCATGCTCAAGCTGCCCTAACAGACTGCTTGAAGCAGATGAGCAGTCTATTCCTAACCCTGTAGTCCTGCTGCTGCACTTTTTCGTCCCCCTGACATTCCCTGCATTTCTCTACCATGAGTCACTCTTTTTAAGTGGCCGCCTTCACACAGATCCAGGGATTTCAAAGTGGTGTTTGCTTTACAGCTGAGGAAGTCTTTGCCTCTGTGACAGACAAGATGGACTCTTAAAGCTTCTTAAAGCTAAGATCTGTATGATTAAGGCCCTTGTTTATTCAATGCTGCACTTTTGGATTTGTAAACATTTCCAGCTTACAAGCAATGCATTTCAATTCAGCCATGCCACAGGGCCTAGTTGAGCTGCACAACTATGACAAGTTTTATAATTAGCTTTCAGAAAGAAACTTCAGTCAAGGAGCAAAATTAGGCCTAAACAGATCACATCCTGCTTGGAATCTGCTCCAGTATGTGACACCTCTTGTTCACTGCCTTCTGGATTAGCACATGTGTAGTACTATGTGTGTTGCATGGTGATTGAGAGAAAGAAGCAACAATGAAAAACAACAAAATGAGGCAACATGATGTTGTTCATTTAGCAGGGAAATACTCTTGTATGGCAAACTGCCACAACATTTCTCAGGAGAGCAGTAAAGACATGCCACAGTATTGGCCAGAAACAGCACGGTGCTGCTCTAGCGAGATAAGGCCAAACTGATTTGAGTGTTTAACATGGATGTTTATATCTGAATGCATCTTTCCCCACCAGCACTCTACTTTTGGCTGAGCAGCAGCTGCACTGCTTCCAAAGAAAAATGCTGGAGGCTGATGCTGCTAAATCTGACTACAGTCTGAGAGCCAGAGGTGTTTACTTAGGTGTTCCATTAACCCTGTGAGAGCCATCACTTCCAAAGCCAGCAGCAGAAACAAGGATTCTATAATATCCAAGCAAGACACCATGTAACTATTAATAGTAAAATATTTTGCTGCTGGAGGAAGCCTGAACTTTATTTCTTGCTCATCAAGACTTTCACCTGTGAGAACTGTAATAAAAAAAAATACACCAACAGTCAACCTACTTGCATCCAAAAGAAGCTTTACAATTTCAAAGTTAGAATGCGAGACGCTGTAATGCAGAGCTGTGTTCCCATTTCCATCCGCCACATTGATGATATGTCTGAGGACAGCAGGAGAAATCTCTTCAAAAGCAGTTATGTAGTCTCCAACCATTTCAGGAACAGCCGACTTCTGACTTGAGACACGAAACCACTCGTGCTGGATGGTATTTAAACAAAACCTCTGCCAAAAAGGAAGACAGAAAAATTTACATATGGGCATTCCATTTAAAGGACTTGCCATACCACAAGTCAGCGATGTGGGAGACTAGGCCTTTTTTAGTCAAACGTGGGAAGAAAGTATTCAGCTCACAAACAATATGCGTAGACTGAAGCTTTTCCTCTGACCAAACCTCTCCAAGATAAACCAATTCATCTCTTCTCACTTACTGTATTTTCAGACATGGTACACCTCTAAAGTCACTGCATTTTAGGATGGGGTTACCCTCAGAACAATACCAAGAGCAAGAGCAATGGGAACAGACATTTTGCAGGTATTAAAACAACAGCACACAAAGCCAATAAGGTACAGTCCCATCTATTATATCAAATATAGTATCAAATGCACCAAGTATAGAAGAACTGGCTGAACAAAATCTCTGCAAGACAAGAGCTGAGCACTGCAGGTGATCATAGACTGAACCTGCCATGAAACAGGCAAACACTGTTTTGTGATGAATAAACAGGTTAATATTTTGCAGAACATGCAATGGAGTCCCTATTCTCTGCCTTACACTGTGAATGCAATTGCTGGGTGACCTTATATCCTGCCTGATGACCAAACAGCAAGAAATATTCACTCAAAATGGTTCCAAGGGTAAGCAACAAGAATGATTATTAGTCAAGGAATTCTGGCGTATGGAAGAGATGGAAGGACTGGAGATGCTCTGCTGAAAGAACAACGAGGGAAAGGAACACAGTAACATTTTCACAGTGAAAAAGGCTGTTTTAATGAGAAAAGAAGAACCAGTTTTTCATCTCCAGGATGGGCAAGTGAAGAAGTAATGGACTTAAACTGCAACAAGAGATGCAAGTTAGACACTGAGGATACACTTTCCCACTGGTATGAAGGAGCAGGAGCCCCATAGGCCAGACAGCTGTCTGCTGGGAACCACCTAGCTACAGCAGTCCCAGCCTTGAGCCACTGGGGCTTCTGCAGCTGCAGCCAGTTCTTATTTTCTGAACCAGTTTGTCAGCAGCTGGAATTCATGTGAGGATCACCATGTCCGTTCTCTCTTCTCACAAACTCTCACTTGCAAGGTGACCAATGAGTTTAAGAACAATTCTGCAGAGAAGATACTCAGTGTGCTCCTCTAGCTTCTAAGGACAAGACAGAGCATCTGTACCAGCAGCCCTAGAGGGGGCTCTTGTCTGGTGAAGGCACAATATTTTACTTTCATCTACATCAGTATTTCTTCATAAAAGCTTGTAAGGTCCAACTCATTTGGATGAAGAACATATATATCATGAGTTGAAATGTGAAAGTGGTCATAAAGTGACACAGTATGACTTTTGGGTTCTCTTGGTTCTATTTTTATTTTTTAAATTTCATAAATGATGTAGTGCAAAATATCACTTGGAATTTATTCTTTGCAGTCACAGTATCATAAGCATAACTGAAAGGCACAATTTTTTATTCCAGTAACCTATGACATCCCAACAGGAGCGGGCTTCAGCTCTTTCTAATGCAAATAGCTGCTACAAGTGTTGAGGGTGTTGGAAAAGGCTGGGGAAGTTTATACAGATTCCTAACTGTACTAAAGTTTGCCCTTTTTGGACAAGACTTCTTTATCACCAGCCAGACAGAGAACAAGAGCTGATTAGTCTGCCATTTCCAGCTACAAAGCACCACTTGTGTTGGCAAATACTTTAAGCAGAAAAAAGTAACGTGTAAATTCATATCACACTTCGAAGGCAGAGATTATCACCTGATTATGCAATTTTGACACTTTCAACTCCAACTGGGCCCAAAAGCCTTTGTTCTCTGAATGCCTAAACTATTCCTGAAGGACTGACGCAGGATGAAATTACCCCTCACATCTATATTAAACAGCCTTTCAAAATGTTCCCGACACATAAGTGTCCGAACTATACACACACAGTATTAGGTTCTCTGGGAAGCTGCAGAAGGTCCACAATAGAGGAGATTGGCACTGCATTCCTGCATTTTACATCACAGCACCACTGCAGCAGATGGCAAATGTAGTTTTATATCACTAAGTGGTGACCAGTGTTTTTTTGCTTTGAGATCATCCTCGGAAAATAGCACAGGCAACTCCCTATGCAGCAAACACAACTCTGTTTCTCGAGACAGCATAAGCAACAAATCCTCTATTGTCCCTACTGCACACTACACAAAAGTACCAGCATAGCAAGAAAGACAGAAGGAAGTATGCATCTCTGTCTTTAAGAAGAGGCAGCTTGTTTACGTTCAGAACAGACCCTGGGCTTCTGTCATTGGCAGAAACAGCCCCCTCATCCTGTGCGCCTCCCTGTCTGAGGACTGAGTACCATCTGCAGCAGGGTTACAGCAACACTACAGAAATAACACAGGAATGCACAGATGTGTTGAACTGCACTTTCACATTACTATTTTTACGGGTGTGCTTTAGGACAACGACACTGCAGCACATCAAGCACAAGCACATTCTCTAGACACATGTCTCCTGATAGAAAAAGCATTTAGTGACTCCTCCAGGAAAGAAGATATCCTTTTCTGTCTAGCCACAGTGGTTCCAGCCATATAAAACAGGAAGCTAAACCTCCCTACAATTTCCCTGCGTAGCACAGCAAGAATTTTGCTCTGTATTGCTTACCACATCTTTGTTGGTCAATGCCTTGGGGTCATCAATGTTGTTTTTCAGCAGGTGACAAGCAGAAAGCATCTTCTCACTTAGTTCGTACCTGAGAGAGACACACAGCATAACACATGGCATATTTAAATTCTCCTCTCAGCGTTTCAACATCGAAGTATTCACCTTTCTGAGAATTATGGGGGAATGTGAATTTCTGGACTGGTGCAAGGCAGGAGCTGTTCTGGCAGCCCCCCTTCAAGGGCTGGGAGATGCTCCACTTACCATGCATGGACCATGCTCAGTCCCATGTGGCTCCACAGGCTGCAGCTATAACACAGCTCCACCAAGCAGCCAGCTTGAAAAGAATGGGCTTCTCACATACATGAGGCCACCTAAACCATCCCAGCGCCCCTCTTTGCCATCACCCCTTCGCAGGGCACACCCTACCTCTCCCTGATCTCCACCTCCTCGGCCTCACACTCCAGGGGAGGCCCGTCCTTTGCAGTCCCTGCAGCACTTGTCTCTGGGGGGCCAAGCACGGGGTGCTCCCCATCCCTACCACTGCCATGGGGGTACATGTGGCCATCACATTCTTCCTCTGAGTCCGAGGAAGAGCTCTCCTCAGAGCTGGAGTCATCACTGGATGTAGTTTCGTACCTGGGGTAGGACAAAATGCTGGTTCAGTTGTGTTCAGTAATGTTTGGTACCCACCCGTCTTCTCTTCAGGAAAACAAAGGCACTTTATCCCTTATTAAACACCAAGGCAGCTTAAAGGGGCTTTTGTTTGTTTGTCTCATGTTTTGAAAAACAGCAGGTAGTCAAACTACTTTCCCAAAGCTTATCCTACCAGACACTCACTGCAGAAAGCACTTAAGAAGGTATGAATGCACATGAAGTACAATCAACATAAGCCACTCCAATTTGAAAGCTCATTTTTAGAACACCACCACAATGGGACAGCAGAAACCACAGCGTGACATCCTTTGCTGCTAGCAATGGGAATACTGAGAAAGCAGGGGGAGGTCAGTCTTGCCATCATGCTTTTTCTTACCTGAAAACAGCAATACCAAATTACTCTTTTTTTTTTTATTTTAATCTGAGAGATTACTTATTAAATTGTTAGTGACAACTGAGATCTCTTCACAGATCCCTTCATTCTGTCACTGTGATTACTAGGGGCATGACATGTAATAAAAGAAGGAAAAGTTTTTTAAAATGAAAGTCTTTACACCCTGTCACTCTTGCCTTAGCACACAGATGAAATTACTCTTCTTTAACAAGAGTAAATTATATTGTTGCCTGGGTAGGCAAGTAGGAGAGGAGCTTTCTAAAGACAGCAGCCATAATCTTAACTTTTTTTTCCTGTGAAGATGAAAAACTTCCTGATAGTTTAGGCGAAAAATAAATGATTTGGATAATTACAATGCTGACTGTAAAGAACTGCTTTAACTCACCAACTTTAACACCTGATGAGTTGATTCTAATGCACAACAGTGATAAATGAGTCACAACATTCCTCCACTAGAAGTAATAATATTTTTAGCCAATATGGATGAAATGAAGTAATTGCAATATTTAGGCTATATACAGCACCAAGCACTTTAATAAGGAAAACCTGAGGAAAGAACTTACAAAGCTATATAAAAACAACTTGGTGAAACCACTTCAAAGATCTCTGCAACACCCTGCAAAGCTGAAGTAATATTTCCTCATTGGTTTCACTAAGATTCTGTATTTATCTAACCCCCAACCAGAAAAGTTAATTCTTAGGCAAAGCCATTCCTTCCTGCATTGTTTAATAGCACAATGCTGCACTTGTCAGCTGCCAAAGACGTAACTTTGACTTACTGAGAGTAGCTCTTGGAGCTTGCTTTATTTTCCCACTAAATCTGGCAGTGACCTAAGGTACAGGCACTCCAAACTGACGTCAAGTATGACTTGCAGCTTCCACTTTAGATAACACACACATACACACAAAGGGTTCAGGGGGATTAAGATGAGCTGAAGTGTTCAGTTCTGTCCTCCTACCCTTAAACTTAGTGGACATACCTCAGATACAAGGACAGGCAAAACCCATGCATAAACTCACTGACTTTTCTTTCCCACTGTGACAGCACTGTAATTACTCAACGTTTTAAGACAGGCCCCTTACCCGCCGTTAATGCCGACAAACTGCAGGTTCTTCTTGGTGTTGCTCAAATCCTTTTTTCCATCCCTCTTCTTCATTATAGACTTGAGTGTATTTTCACTGTTACTACATACTGTTGAAAGACAGGCAAAACATATATTTCAGTACAGATGTGTAGTCAGCTTTGATGACTGCAGCTTTCAGTTCTTCAAAACAGCAGCTTGCTGTTTATCAGCTGAACAGGGCTTTGAGGTCCTTTTATATATACTGTCATGGCATTACATGCACACTGGAAATAAAGAAGATTTCAAAACCAACTCTGTAACCAGAAGACTTAGAGAGTCTAGCTTTCTTATCCTCCAACGCACTGACAATCTTTAACATGTTTCTAGAAAACTTTATTATTTTTATTTATTTGCTGCCTGAGGGAGATTTTCAGTACTGAAATGGATTATTCTGCTCTGTCAAGAAAAGCTTAATTCTTGGTGTCAAATGACAGCAGCCCATTACCAGAAGCAACTCATTAGCATGAACAGCATGATTAACAGTAACCTATGTATGGAGAGTTTTAGTCAAGGTTGGTTTTTTTTAGATTTTTAGCATTAACCAAAATAATTTTTACACCAATCTGTAGACATAAAAGAGGAAAATCTTTCATACAAGTTCAAGTTCTGTTTTGTTTCGAAGTTATTTTATTAACCCCTTTTCTTGCGGTATATTCTTCTTGTGAAAGCATTAAATGTATTTCACTGACAGACTGAATTCTTTCACTTAAAATTTAACCAGTGTCTGGACACAAAAGGCACCATTTTCCCTATAATTTCAAGTTTTTCTGCTTTCACTGTTTTGGGAATCCTGAAGACCTCCTTTAACTGTGTTTCATATTCAAACTCCATCAGCATGATGAAAGGTGAATGTGAGCCAGTTATTACCATAAAGGCCAGAGGCAAGCTGGTCATCTGTCAAGTTAATTGCAGCTAGAGTTTTGTCCTGAGAAGAAAAGGACTTCCTTCCCCGAGCAGCTTCCACCAGAGGAGTCTTGTTCTCCTCCTGAGCAGGCACTACATCCTGCTCCAATTTCAGCACTCGCAAATTTGAAGTTAAGTGGGTGTCTGCAAGTTGGCCATGAGGGATGTATTCCATGGTAGCACCTGTTGAGAAAGACAGCATGGATCATGGAGAAGTCACACCAAATCCCTTAGGGCAACACTATCATCAGCATTAAAAAAAAAAAAAAGAAAAAAAAAAGAATAAAAGAAAAAGGGGGGGGTTGCTACAAGGATCCAGCAGGAAAATGGCGATTGCTTTCAGAAACTGAAAAAATAGCTCCAAGTTTTTCTTTCCAAGAAAATATACAATGCAAAGAAAAACTATAAAGATACTGTCTTCAAAAGGGATGGCAGGAACATTCTCCCCTTTTCTTCTCTCTCTGTCCTTGCATGGAGTGCGGCTCTTGCCACCTGGCTCAGGAAAGACTCACTGAGCTTTCTCCCTGCTGACCTGCCTGACAAGCAGGATTTCTCCTAGAAGAGCTGCATCCTTTTTACTTTTTCTTTCAGAAAGAAATTGCTTTTTCTACAGAAGCAGAAACCTTTCAGGAAACTTTCCTGTTTGCTAGCATGCCAGTAATGCTGAAAGTTACATACTCTACTAAATTTGAGATAACTGCAATAAATTCCCACCTATTCTATATATATATATTTTTAGAACAGGATTGCACTGAGCTAGTAGTCACATTTAAATCAAATCCCAAACATTTGAGTTGTACATTTTTTTCTAATTTGCTGGCATCCTCTCATTTTTTCCCTCTGTGTATTTAAAAGGCAGCACTAATTATGCACAGGCCTTTTTATAGATTCTCCTGGAGCTCCTCCAGCTGTGCTATTATGACTGCTCTGCAAAGCTGCACAAATACTTCTGTTTGCAAAACATACTTTTTTTTTTTTAAAAAACGCATACATTATTCCTTAAGTAATCTTCCTGGTATTTTGAGGGGGTATAAAAACCCTGGGATTTAACTTATTTTGAAATGTTACTGCTCTGTTTCAAAGCTTGTTTAAACTTTCAGGGGAGGCAGAAATGACTTCTTTGTATTTATAAAGAATTAAGCTACAGCTTCCTCATTCAGGTAGAATAGTGACACTGAAGAGGACGCAAACGTGAAGCATTAATGCAAATTTCAAGTATTCTCTTTTATAACAAAACATATCTGACATATTCATTGCTCTTGCTAGACAGCCTGTCCCTCTTCTGGTTTCATTCCACTTTCTTTCCTCAGTAAAAGGACACAGCATAGTTCATCTTTGCAAATCCTGTAACTTCACTGCAGTTTTTTCCTCTGGCCAATTCCCATCCACATCCCCCAGGCTCTGCATTCTCACCCAACATGCACTTCTAAGGTGTCTCTTCCTATCACTGGACCTATTGCCAATTCCACCACTGCCTATAGCTCCTCCAAGCTACAGTAAAATGGAACTGACCCTTGATCACATTTCTACCATTGCCAGTGGCCAGCAACAACCAGCACTGGTACAGTGCCACTCAGCTTTCACCCTGCCATCAGAACACTATCAGAGATAGGCAGGCTGTCTGCTGATATACGTGGCATGGTATCAGCAAACACCTCACTACAGGCTGGATCACAGATCAGACACCAAAAAGCTTTTGCCCTGTGGGAAGCTGCAAGGTTTTCCCCAGGATGAATTTCCCTTCACCAAGGGCAGGAGGTCTCTGCAAGCCTCAAGCCCTCTAGTGATGAGCTGATGCTTACATCAGGCACAAGGTGGGCTGAAACCTTCTGTCCTCTCACTGAAATGCTTGGTGAAGGCTAGAGCAAACCCCAGGGTCCAGCAGAAGCATAGCCCCTCCAGCAATGCTCCCGCATGCTCAGGCTGGAGCAGCAGTCCCCAGAACTCAAAGGCACACCATGTGGCCACATCCAGCCTTGCTTCCCCACCCATCCTCACTTCACAGCAGTGACTGAGATTAGGTCTCTTCCCGGTGGTGAGCATCACCCCTCATCAACCAGCCACAGAGCCATGCAAGAAGGAGCCATTAATGTGTGGAACACTGAGCCAAAACCAACAGATTTTCAAACTGAAAAACAAGGAAACCACCTCCTTTCTGTCCACTTGCTTAGAGCAGTGACAGCTCTGAAATTAAAGACTGCAAAACAAAGTAACCACTTTCCACTGTCACTGCTGGTGGCTGCCTTGGCCAGCCTTGTCCGGTAGGTTATAAATACAATGCTGGTGCTAAGCCAACAGCCCTGCCCTGGCAGCTGGGCACTGCTAGCCCCTCTGCACCAAGGTGCACTGCATCTAGCAGGAGGGTGCATGGCAGGGATGCTGGTGAGGCTGGCACAGGCTGGGCTGCCCCTTCTCCTCCAATGCAACTTCACCCCAGCTCCTCTGGCAAATGGTGCAGAAAGCAAGTCCACTGGACTTCCAAAGCAGAACAACAGTTTTGGACAGGAGGAAAAGTAAATCCAAGCAGCTCCATGTGCTTCAGCCTTTACACACTGACCACTGAGAGGAAGACTGAGAGGAACACAGTGAGACTGCTTTAAAGCAGGATCTGCATCTATGCAGATGCAGTGCCTCAAAAGTCACTCTAGTTTGTCAGCTGAAGCCTCTGCCAGGCATCAGGGCAAGCAGCAGGGCTCTGGCAGGGGGAACAGATGGCACCTAGGTGCAACCTGCTATACCCATAAGCCATATCAAGCCCAGCGGCAATATACTGCTTCAGGCCAATCTGGGTTCTTCTCAGAAGCTTCCCTTCAGAGCTCTGGGTAGGACTCAAAAGCAAAATGGCAGTGAGCAGACTTCCTTCCTCTGTCTCACAGCCTCTCCCCCTGGCTAAACCTGAACAAGACACATTCAAGGTGTTATCTGGGGCATCTTATCTGCGAATTGTAATGAAGAAGAAAAGGGCCTTGCTCGGTTGCCTGCACCTGACAAAAGGGTTTGACACAAAAGCATGAGGAGAAGCACACAAAAATAACTACGCCTTAGAAAACTGGCCAGTACATCCACCCTCCCAACCCAGCTGTAAGACACAAGCACTCACTGTGCCTACAGTACCCAAAGTTCAAGGAAAGAGGGCTCAGAACTCAACACAGTATTAATGTAAGCTAATGTAATGTAAGCTGTAAGCTATTAGCTAGCATTTAACGCCAGCTTTCAGTTGCTCCCCTTTGCAAAACAGCCTGCATCTTGAAAAAGATGTTTCGACAGCAGCAGCTGAAAAGGGGATTAAGGAAGCTGCTATGCTCCTCAGAACCACAGCCAGCAGCTCAAGGATAAGAAAGTGTCATGAGCCAAGTCTCCCCTTCCTTGGCCAGGTCACGGGCAGGGGACAAGGCTGGATGTGCCACAAGTTCCCCGTAGGCGGAAATGAAACCCTGACTGAAGATTACCATGAGTCCACAAGGGCCTTAAAATACTCTTCATCTCAGCTCATACAGATCTCAGGCATGCTCACTTGATCTCACTCTGCCTGCAAGGAACACTGCCCTTCCTCTTCACCAAGAAATACTTGGGGAAGCTGTGGGAGAAAGAAGTGAAAACCTCGCACAGAATCCTTCCCAGCTGCCAACAGATCAATCACAGCCATTCCAGTCGCCAGGCTGCCATTCAGGTACACTTACCATGCTGATTTATGTTTGTTTATTGTTGTGGACAAACAAGGCAAATTTTACATAAGGTTCTAAGTATTGGTACAGCGCAGTTAACCACAGCTGGTAACTGCCAGGAATTTGTAACTGTACTATATTGTATTCTGCAATATAGTAAAGGATGTTTGAAAAGTTCAGAGGTCATTTAGAAGCGTGATAAAACAAGAAACTTGCAGACTTCAATCACTCATAAACCCACATGCAGAAAGCTACTCTCACCAATTTCAGAGGGAGACAGGTGACTAAAGTTTCTCCATCAGTTCAGTCCCAGTGGTTTGAAGGAACAAGAACATCTGTTTTTAATTTTTCAGAAGGAACTTTTTCTCCTAAATCACTTGTGTTCTTTTGGTACATCCCATCAGTTTAAGCCAGAGGGACAGCAAAACTGCTATACATCAACACCAGATTAACACATGCCATTTCTGGCACCTAAGAACTGTTTTCGTTACTAACATGCTACTTCCTTTCCTGACTGCAGACCTCACCTCCCATCTATCACAGCATAAGTAGCCATGAAGACACGTGGTAGGCTGGTTGAGAGAACTGGCTGGATCAAAAAGCACTTTTTTCCCCTGGATTTATGCTCAATTCATGGCAGCCTGGTCTATACCAACTTTTGAAACTCTGTTAAAGACACTGTATGAGTGCTGTCTGTAGTACATACAGCAACAAAATGTCTCTAACATTCTGCATGAATTTTTCATTATAGCACTCAGCTCACTATAAAATTATTGCACTCAAGAAATGCTCTACAGTAGTCTTAAAATTTACTATGCTGCTTTCTCCTTAAGAAGTTATTTTTTCACATACGCTTTAGTCCAGCTTTAGTCTATGCATCAGAACTATTAATGGAAATTAAAAAAAACAACAATATTCTACTAAGGTAAATAAAGAGGCAGTGATGAGCAAACATGCCCTGTTCAAACATTCACAACAACTGATGTTAATCCACTGATCTCACAAATGTGTTATCTTCAAAAGAATAACTGTAGTTTTCAGCTAATGTAGGTTAAAAGGCAGCAGATTCAAAACTTCAGAACAAAAATTTGCTATATATGGCCTTCTTATGTAATAAGCTGAAAGAAGACACAGTCACTTCAAGCCCTGTCACAAGCAGATGTTGTAACTACCAGTTGCTCCCAAGGACACCATTCCTTTTAATAGGTTGCTCTTAAAAGTAGTACCTCCATCATCTGGCGATGATGGTCTAGTATCTCAGATGATCTGGTATCATCTGTACCAGCAGAGGTTTCACAGCTGCTATGACAGTATCATTACTAGGAAAATGTCACCCACAGGCTCCTTCTTTCATCAACTCAAACAGATGGAAGTTAGGAGCACCAAACCCAAGCTATATGGTGTGTGGCAGGACAGTCCAGCCAAGACTGGCAATATACTCCTTGGTCTTCAAACTGGTGTGGGGCCTGGCATTATCACGCTGCAAGAGAAAGACGTCTTCTCTGGCTGGACTCTGGAAGTTCGAGCCTTCAGCTTAGACAGTGCTGTGATGCAGTGGTCAGAGCTGGTGGTTTGTCCAGGTTCCATGAAGTCTGCAAGCACCATCCCTTTCCCATCCCAAAGATGGTGCTCATCACTTAACCCACTGAGGACTGCATCCAGAACTTTTTCTTTGATGGGGAATTCACACATCGCACTCCATGGACTGTCTTGACTCTTACTCATGGTGGTGATACCACATCATGTCACTGGTAATAATGTGATCCAAGAAACTGTCACCTTCAGCCTTGCATTAGCTCAGCAGGCCTGGCAAATTTGCATATGGAGTTCCTGTGTGAGCATTCATGGAACCCACCTGGTGCAAACATTTCAACATTCCAACATTACCACCACTGTCTGCAACGCACTGAAGCCAATATTCATCTCCATCCACAATTCTCTGGCCATAATCCACCAATTCATGCAGATGAGCCAACTGAAATGCTTTTCATTCTGTGTAGTGACAGCTGTGCATGGCCATCAGGAACATGGCTTTCATGTCACTGTCACCGCAGCTGTAACACACCACCTACCACCTCACTGTGCCCATCTCCACTGGTTGGTCTCCAGAAACAATCAGTCAACATCGATGAATGTCAGTGGGTGCCAGGTTTTCCACATGGAGGAATACAGTGACACACCTTTGCTTCATATGCACTTCCATGTCACATGCCATTCTGTCAGAGTGCCCTTCTGCTGCCATCTGTCACACAGCAACAAAAAGTAATGGGATACTGGTGGGAAGGTTCAGCCTCTGCTGCCATGCCACCAACATCCACTTCTGATATTATGGACCAACAAAATAGGAGGCAGTATTTTTGGAGCAGGCCTCAGAGAAAGGCTCTAGCCCGTCCAACTGTAAGAATCTCAGTTTCACTGTCACTCTCACTTCAGCCATCTTCTTCATGCTGAGAAGCAGCTTTTCATCCCACACTTGATTCTGAAGCCAGCATGCTGAAACTGGAAACTGATTCCTTTAATTTATCAAGACTAAACAACTTAAAAAAACGACGCTTATTTCGACAGAACAAGGGGAGCAAAACACCCTATTTTCTCTGACAAGTGGTGGATCAAACCATCTCATGATGCCATCACAGCAAAAATCAGTGTGATTTTTCTTTTTTTTTTCCTTCCTCAGCTTTACCTTCTTCTCAGTTTATCTTCTCAGCTGATGCTTTATTGTATCTTGAATATGACAGCACTTTCCTGGAAATATGACAATCTTCTCACATTAAATATGCACAGCTGTGCCCGTTACCATGGGAGTTGAACTCTGAACAAAGCTCAATGTCAGAACATCATGTTCCTGTGCCACAGCATAGGGAGGAAACAGGGATTTTACCAAAGACACTCCAGCAGAGAAACCGGTATTCTCTCTAAGGCAGCAATTCAGAAACAAAGACACAAGCAAACAAAAACAAAACTACCATTTACAATTTCTACTCTTTATTAGCTGTAGTAGAAATGAGGAAATAGTTAAACATTTCATGCTGCTACTGAATGAAAACAGCAAATGTTCTGATGATAATAATGATAGCAGCAATAAGCTTGTGCTAACACATGACCAAGGATGGCATGTCAAACCTCTTTAAAGAGGTTTATGGAGATTAACTTGAATAATATCTTTACAGGACAATTACTGACCAGATCTCTGCTTCTCTTCTGATACAAATGGATGGGTATTTAAAACAGAACAAAACCCAGCTAAACCGCTCAACTCCTAATACAGAGGTCACTACCATTTTCAAATGACATGGGAATTCAAGCTTTGCATACTGCTGCTAGCAGCATGTCAGCAGATGCAGAAAAATGTACAAGAGGCACCATATTCCTGGAGATGCCAAACAGACACACGCGAAGAAATACAGTTCATCTGGAATACAGATGGGACGTCTGTATGAATGCTTTGCACTATGCCTTGCCTTTCATGGAATATTAAAAACATGTACATCATTCCCTTTCTTCCTAGCAGAGCGGAGGTAAACAAGCACATCTGTACAGAAACCTAAACCTGAT
>JAOWBP010067867.1:0-13347 GCA_028571105.1 Tragopan temminckii
TGTTAATCTATTAACAGCAAGTGCAGTTTCAAGGGCAAAGTGTGACTGAAATAATTTTTTGGTTTGTCAGAAATTCGCAATTGTGAGTTAATCATTATTTCAATCAACTACCACTTTTGCATGCAAGTTCCTTTCTTTGATGGCTGCTTAGGTAGTATTTTTGCATCACTTCTGCTACAATATAATAATGGTCAGAAATGAAAAAGTTGCATAGGTATAACAATTTTGTGAAACTAAGGCTCTTAGCATTCTGAACAGAAATCGGAAGTGTTCATTTAGTGCTAAGAGTAATGGTTCATAGGGTTTTAAGCATAGTACTTAGTACGTTCCTGGATTGCAATGATGGTAGAATTCGTTCAATGAAATCACAGGTGTTTTGCCTCAGGAAACACAAAGACCATAAGTATGCAGAATGCTAAGCATTTAAGATTCATCACCTTTAATCATTCACAACTCAAATGCTTGTATACAAGATCAGTGTATCTCTTCTGGATGAATCCCTCTCTGTGGCCGCACTTGCCAAGGGTTGGCACAATGGTGTGCAGGAGGTTGAGTCCAGTTACATGCTTTAGGAAACAAGCTGAGGCAGATGTTCTCATATGCCTCCTTGCTGGGAGCTGGTTTTGCAAGCACTTTTAAATCATTTTAGAGTGGAGCAAATGGCTTCACTTAAGTAGTGCTGAAGATGACTTGAAGGCAGCCTGTTGGCCTTCCCTGAAACAGAATAGACTTACCCTCATTTTTGTCTGTCTGTATTCAGTAAGCCATTTCGGAATAATATTTTGAATAACAATAAGACTACAGTCTCAGTGCAAATGAAAAGGGATGATTTGCACAACAAATGTATAAAATCAGCGGTTAATTGCGAGTGAAGTTGGGCTTCTGAACTACATTGCATACCTAAATGTCATACTCTTCTGAATGGCGTCCGAGTCTGCAAGGTAAACTTTTAAGTGGCTGCAAGAAATCCCATGTGGGTTTTCTGTTTGTCTTTCCTGGGCACATCAGCCTAGATTGCTGCTGCTATTGAAAGGAGCTTCAGAAGTCATCAGACTGTGATGCATTGTTTTTTTCTATGAACATCTAGCAGGAGACATTGGACATACAAATGCTGCTGTAAGAGAGGGCTGTGTGGAGACACGTTGACCAGGATTAATGCCTATTCCAATAGACACCTAATGTTTAGAGCATCAGCTTTAGCAATCAACAAGGATGGGGTCAAACAGCGGGGCTGGAACCTTGATTGTTTGTTTCTTTGACATACAATAATGCATTTTGTGGAAGCAGTGTTGTTAACTGTTTCATTCTTTTCTGTAATAGTATTTATGAAACCACCCAAATAACAGTATTTCAAAAACCATTTTGAATATTCCATATTTTATATTTGATCAGTCTTTTATACAAAATACTTGCCACATGTTATGTTTTTCCTGAGTTTCAGTTAACACTTCCCACAAAATTTCTTTGATGCAAGTGTGTTCAATGCCAAGCAACACTGCTGTTGAAGGCTTGCATCCCCTTTTACTTTCAGTTAGAGCATTTTTCTATGCTGATGTAATATTGTTGGAATCACGTGAAATCATTGTAGAAGTGAATGTTGTGGCAGCTGTATTTAATAATAGGAGAAGACAAAAAGAAGTTTAAGGAACAATAAAATAAATTACTTAAATCAGTTCTCTTGATTTAATCTGTTACTGGAAAATATGTTGGAGAATTGGTCAAAACTTATTTTAATAAAAGGATAAAATGAGCACTGTGTTGCAGTACTATGAAATAACACTGATAGGTCCTTTTTGAGGGACTGATGCTTCCTTGATACTCTGAAAAGGCATTCACTTTGGGACCTGAGATTACTGTGCAGTGATATGATTAGAGAAGAATTTTTTTCTGACAGAAATATATAGAGCCTCTATATATTCAGTGGACTAGTACTTCCTTCATACTCTTTGTATATATGTAACTATGAGAATGCTGTTTCATGTCATGTCTGAGGTTCAAGTGTTTATAAAACACTTTGAATACTGACAAAAAGCACTGTCTAACATCTTGTGATGTTATTCTCTTGTGCTTCATGTCTGTATCATCTGGATGCAATATCTTCTAGAATTTATGATCCTTCCTCTCGTACAAGGTACAAGAATCTTAAAAAAAAATGTGATGGATTCAGCACAACTTCAGAAAAAAAAATGTCTTATACTAGACTAGATTACTTTCCACTTCCTGATGGAATTATGGGATATTTTTTTCATACAGATCTCAGAAATCAATGCAGAAAACTGCAGTAGATCCAGTGCATCCTCTGATCTTGAAATCTGAGATTCAATCACTGCAAAACATGCACTGATGAAAATTTTTTAAGTCTTCTCAGAAGAAGTCTGAGAAATATACATCTAATGCTCATCTGGCAAATACCCTTTCTGTAGAAATACTTCATCTCAGTAACTGATTATACAAATAAAAAATAGTTTGACAGCTTTTTACTGCTATAAGCACTAATGACTGGATCAATAAAGAGAATAGGTTCTAAAAATAGAGCAACAGATCAGTTTAGGTTAATTTCCCTAAACCAGTGCATATTTGTTATGAGATAAAACAATGAAATTATTAGCAGATGGGAAAGTTTTCCTTGGCTGCTTTCAAACACAGTAGATCTGCTTCATAAACACATCAGTAAGTACAGCACTAACTGCAGATAATCGCACCTGAATTGTAAAAATATTTCAGTTTTTCTGCCTGTGTAGGTGTAGCTGCAGTGAGATTAGAGGAGACTTCTAGTGTTAGGCTGAAATTACTTCGAGAGTGACTACCTTTTGTATTGTGGTGCTCTGGAACTTGCTCAGATCTTCACACAGATACATAGCATTGAATTTCATATATATATATATTTTTTACTTTAACTAGATTTGGACTCATTGCAACTGCTGAATGTTAAGCCTAGCGGTGACATTTACGGCACTATTTCAGAGCTATTTTCTGCCCCTTCCCCTCACCCCCCAGGGGAGAGATGTAATTATAATGGCTTAAGTAGGTGTGTTTTCAGGGATGTGAATGGCTCATTATTACCCTATAAAGTCGTGAGCGAGAGTCAGTCTGGATATTTAGTGCTGCAATGCCATGTGCTGATCAGAAGGCAGAAAGAGTTGTGTAGAACAGAAGCTTCTGTAGAATATACCTGAAAGGTGACTTTTTTGTTTACTTGTCTTCATGGAATAAAAAAAAAAAAATTCTTTCAAAACATGAGGTCCGGTAAATTATATTTAACACAGGTGTCTGGCTATTTTCTTATGAAACATTTAATGCATGTATGAATTTGTTATTACTTTCCTTACATTTTAAGACAGATTTGTTGCTAGTTACGTAGCATTGGACTGATCATCTGAGTGTGAATAGGCAGATGACCATTTCAGTAGATTATACTCAAAAGACATGCTGAGGTTGGAGGAAGCAAACAGTAACTTACCAAACAGATAATTTAAAACTTCTTATAATTGGATCAGCAGTTGATGGGAAGGGAGTTGTATCTGTCTGGAAGAGATTGATTAAGAGATTGATACATGTGGTCTAGTTTAAGGGTCCACAGAAAGGCTTCCAAATTTATATCCTTCTCTGTAAATGCAGTGTGAGAATGGAGAGTTGCAGAACTGCCAGCAGTTTCTATGAGTCTTGTGGTTAGATGTAGAAACTGAGAGATGTTCAATTCAATTTTCAGATGTATAAGCTGTGCATGGTTTTATTTTAATCAGCTTTCTCATGTCTGGTTTGCATATGTGTAAAATAAAGAAACTTAGTCTGGCTTGAGTTAAAGTTGATTTAAAGGTAACTGGCTAACAAGAGAGCTTTATCCTTGTTATTGCAACAGTCCTTAAATTTGACATCAGGGATACCATTTTCTGCCTTTGCTAAGCTGTACTGGGCCCTCTTGGGACTGCTTTTGCAGGTGTATGGGTGCAGGCAATATTTTCTAGTGGCCAGTATTTACGAAGCTGCCAAGAACCACGGCTGCTGGAAGCTTGGGATGATGCTTTGCTGTGATAGTCAAGAGGGAGTTATGAAATCGTTAGGATTATTTTAATTAAAGATGTAGAGGTCTGGTAAGAACTGCAGATGTTCAAACTCTCCGTATGTACTTCAAAACAAACAAAAACTTTAACTTTCTTTGTGGCAGTGATTTAAGCTAAAACAAGCTCACACTGAATTGAGAGAAGTACATGTTTGGATTTATGCTGAATTTACACATACACAACTGAGTCTTTTGCTGTGACATTCAGAATATTATTTCAATATGCTTTTGATAGCTTGGGATGTTATGCAGCTGTGATTTGATGTTGGTTCCTTGGCATATATCCACCCTTTTGAAACTGAACATAAATTGTGAAATAGTTCTAAAACTATATTGTACTGATAAAAGATCCTGTATAGCTACATGACATCTTACATTGGAAAGCAGAAATTTTCAGCAGGAATGAAATGAGCTTACCTGGATTTAGGCTACCCTCACTGGAGACTGATGTCCACCACTCCCACTGTGCAAAGCCAGGAGATTTTAGGATACTGAGTAGAAGTGGTTTGTTAGCTGCAAGACTCAAAGTTTACAAGTGGAAAATGGGACTGGTATTAAATCTGTCAGCTAACATGCATTGTTTAGGTTCTAGGTTGTCAGCTCCAGGGCTTTTATTAAGATTGATAATTTGGGAGCACTTCACAATTGTTCAATTGAGACTGGAAAAGCCCTAAAATCATTAGAGACGCCAAAAATAACAAAATAGTACTCTCTGTGGTCAGTTGTTTTCATAGATAGCTTAAATAGCTATTTGAATCTAGCACTGAGACTGTTGATGTGACCCCTGGTTTAATTATCAGCATGTGGATGCTCCATAAGACTACAGTAGGAATCTGAAGGTGAATAACAGTGAACACAAACTGATCTTCACTCTCAGGCCAGAAATCATCTGAATGGTGTTATTTCAGTGCTTCCAGTTCTTTTTAAAACACACATGGATGGTGGAAGTTGCTACTCCTTCATTATGTCCATGGCAGCCTGGCTCCCTGCAGCTCACTGAGGCCCCGTGGGCCCTGGGCAGCAAGCGATGCTGACTGCTTGTGTCTTCTGCTCATGCAGTGGTGCCTCTGGCTAGGGATAGGGCCTCCAGCAGGCATGGAAACTTCATCAGCTAGGGAAGGATCCTATTCAGTGGCATTAAATGTGACCTCTTTTAAGTGGCTCTGATAAAACTACCAATTTAACTGCAATGGCTGCAGTTACCACTGCTTAGTAGCCTTGTTTGCAAGAAATCCTCTCTGGTGGCAACAGATCAAAGATTTATTATTTTTTTTCCCTAGTATATTGAGGGAAAATAAAAGGCAGAGGGTGGGGAGATAAATGTTTAGACAGTGGTAGAATATTTCAGCCAGATGTTTTCCAAATGAAATTTCTTTCTTCTAATTCATGGTTGCAAGACTGATTGAAGGTAGAGAAGGGTTAGAAAAATTCTATTTTGACTGAACCTGAATTGATATATTTTTTTTATCCTCAGTAGTCTACACTTCGGTCTGCTATCATTCAAAACTTCTGTACAAAATGAAATGTGGCCTGTCTCAGAATTTAATTTTAACATACACTAGCAAATCTGATAGATGTGACAAGATTCATGTGTTTATTCAGGCAAGCTTACTGTAAATTCCTAGTGGCTAAAGAATGAAAGCATCTGACAGAGCAAACATCTGACATCTGGTCCATTGTTAAAGCTACAAAATTGTTTGTACGCACCCAGCAGCTTAGTGATGAATACAGTTTAATGAGCCATAGAGTACTGCATTGTACAATATTAAAATTAATCTGTTTTTTGTTTTATTTTACTATGTTACATAATATTTCAATTTGTCCTATTGAAATACATAACTGTCTGCAGGTCTTCAGGAAGATAAACAAATAGCTTCAGAAGAAAGGACAAGGAATTCATAGAATCATTGAATTGTTTGTGTTGGAAGGAACCATTAAAGGTCTTCTAGTCCAACTCCCCTGCATTGAAAAGGGAAATTTTGTACAATAGTAAAACCCATTTACAGTGGAAAACCCCAGCCTCATCCAGAATTCTTCCTAGGCTTCTACCAAAAGGATTCAATTTTGTGTGTGTGAAATGTAACAATGCAAGATTTCAGTGATTTTAAACAAACATTAAGTAGATAATTCATCATTTTTGTTAAAAAAAACCAAAAAACAAAAAAACTAGCATCTTGCCAGACAGAATTTCATTGAAGTTCTACTATTTGTATGTCATGTTTTGATAAAAGCAAGAAAATGTTGCTCTTTTGATTTTTTTAAAATATTATTATTTTTTAATTTGAATTATGCTAGATTCCCACCAGGACCTCAGTGTAATCACTGATAAACATGTGATGGAAAACTCTACAACTACTCATTAAAATAGATGATGTACATGCTTGTACCTGGAGGCATTCTTTCACTGTTCTGAATGTGCATACTGGACATAGTTATGTCCCTAAATAGAAAACATCATTAACTAATCTGATAATTATTAGTTGCAATCAAGTATACAAACGTTATTTGACAGAACTTCGCTCTAACTTTTTGTCGATATCTTGAATTATTTCAAGTTTCCATTGTGGGATCAGTGCATAGTAAAAATATGCAGGTTAGTTTTTCAGGAGCACTGTGACTGTACTGATCCCAAGCTAATATGTAAATGATCTCTCTGTTTTGTTATGATATCAATTTTAGAAAGAGATTTTATGCTTCTGTTATCGTATATCTCCTTGGAGTACCCTTGCCTCGAGAAAATATTTTGTTAGAATCTACTATTTACTGGTCAATTTTTTTCATTTATGCAATCTATAATTTGATTGTACTCTTTCTGAAGAACATAAAATCTTTACAGGCTCAGATCAAAGTACTATGTAGCTTGAAGTGTATCTCTACGGCAAGGTATAAGAATGGGGCACATCTGTAGTAACCACAGAATGCAAGAATATCCTGAGTTGGAAGAAACTCACACAGATAATGGAGCCCAATCCCTGGCTCCAGATAGCACCACCCAAAATTCAAACCCTGGGTTTGAGAGCAGATTCTTGAACTCTGGCAGCTCAAGGCTATGCCCACTGCCCTGGGCAGCCTGTTCCATGCCCACCGCAATCTGGGGCAGAACCTTTCCCTAGCCCCCACCTGGCCCTCCCCTGATGTAGCTCTGTGCAGTTCTTTCGGGCCCCGTTGCTGTCCTCAGAGAGCAGAGCTCAGCCTACAGCTCCTCCAGTCCAGTGTTGTCCTCAAACTCAGCATACACTCGAGTTCTGCTTGAAGACACCATCTCCAGATCAAGCCTTTACTTTATGGATTTAGCATTTGATCATGAAGAGTGAGGTGTGATTTAAAAGGCTTAAAGATCATCACTGATTTTGTTAGCCTGCTTTCTAAATTTCTAAAATAGCCATTGATAGTATAGGAACCAAAGAGGAGTTGCGCATCTACTGTTTATGCCATCAGCAAAACACACTTGTTAGTGTCTTTTTCTGGTTGGACCTACAGCAGTCTCTGGGACACTGCTGGCATGGCAGAGCATTACTCAGATACACAGTTACTCCCTTGCAGAAGCCGTGCTATTGAAAGCACAGAACATTTGCCAGAAATGAAGACAAATTGGGAAAAGATTGCTATTTTATTTTGTTAACATTGCTTGGGAAACTGATTTCTTCTCCTGTCTGGAGAACCAGAGGGACATCAAAGAGACCACAAGGGAGCTATTCAGGGGACCACACTGGAGAGGGGAAGCAAGGTCTAGGTGACGAGTGATCCCTTTCAATACAGTTTTATTTGCTTCTTGACTCAAGATAAACACGCATGGCTCTGTGGAGGACCAGCAATCAGTGCTGGTCAGTACCATCAGCTCTGCTCCTCCTGCCAGGCCTCAGGCTCTGCACTGCGATGTCACTGTGATGATGTAAGGGCATCACGGTGATGTGCGAGCATCTCCCAGCAGAATCCCCAGACAGTTCTGTTGGATTTCGCTTGCAGACTGGCAGAGCAAAGAGCAGCTCATTGAAGATATGTGGAAACTTTGGTCTATTTGAGACAAGAAGAATTAAAATTGGGCTGAATGAAGCAGAATCTTCACTTTCTGATCCAGAGGCATTGATTGAGGCCTCAGACACCCCTTTTCCAGCATCTCCAGGACAGGATCAAAGAACAGCTTGCAATGCTGCTATAGCATCAGTAAGGAAGAAAGAAAAAGATTCATAAACATTTTCTGGTGAAGAAGCAGCCAAATGTTTACATCACATTTCTTCCAAGGAGAGCAAAGCCAGCATCTTCTCAGCCCTCAGCTTCCTGCAGAAACCCTGGCTATTGGCTGAAAGTGATAAATTCGAGTTGGTTTGATGAGCTTATTGTGGAAATTGTTAATTACAGCTGTATTGTAATTAATGAAGAAGTATTTAAGGTAGAGGAACATGAAAAATTACATTTGTCAGCTTAATCTGTAGAGATTCACCAAAATACACTGTACCTACAAAAGACCTTCCTCTGTCCCTGAATTCCTAGCAGAGGAAGAAGCACTTGCTGCTTGTAGGAAGGTAAATCAGTTGCTTCACATATAAACCAACTCCCAACATTCTGATGGTAGGGATGGAGGTTCTAATAAAATAAACCTTGGTAATAGGGGAGATGAGGATGACAGTACGTGTTCTGATCTTCATTTATTTCTCTGGCTGTTGACAGGTATTTTAGAGGTAGCATTGCTGAGTAGTAGAAATATGAGAAATGTGGATAAAATATATTTGGGTTATATCCAAGACCAGGAAGATAAATCAGGATATGATGAGTCTATTTATTTCCATACATGGCAACACATCCTGTTTTAGTCAGCCTAAGATGTAGCGAAAAACTGACCGATAGACCTTTTTGATGCCCATGTTTACCTTTTGCAGTTAAAAGCCTTCACGTGATATTTTCTGTCTTTCAGTTTGGACAGGCAGATGCATATGGCAGCTTGTTTGGTATGCGTATTTTACTTGAGATTTTATCTGTGCTCTGGAACTCACATAAGAACGCTTTGTGAATAGGCTCATGAAAAAATTGCTGTCAGAAAAATTCCTTTAATATAATTCTCTTTTGGTAAATAGTTTACTTTCTGAAGGATTTCCTGAGACAAAACTGATCCCTTTCAATTTTATAATGCTTTGTAATTTAATTTTTTTTTACCCAAAAACTTGTCAGTCTCCTCTTTTAATAGCGTCCTGGAACAAAGAGCTGCAATGCTTGCTTATCCAGAGGGGTTGTGTGAAGAGAAATTTTCTTCAGCTAATTTTGAAACTTCACCTTGCAGACATGTAGTGATACTTCCAGTCCAGCTCCCTGTGATTGTAATTCAGACGTTACACGACATTTTAGCATTGAAAAACACTTGACTGCTTTCTTTTAAGTGAATTTACATAACTACTTTTCTTAATCAAAGTTTGGAAATTCTACTTTACTGCACTTTCAATTCAGTATTTACAAGCAAGATTCGTGATCCTGAAATTAATAGTCTCATCTAAGCCATTTTGGCTTTTTACTGCCTGGGTGTTCAATTATGCTGTGATCTGATCCATTTGCTCTGAAACTGCCAGCTGCAGGAGAACTCTGCTCTGGGATTCCCTGCTGAGTGACAGGGAGGTCCTACTCTTAGCCATTTGCAGCTGAAGCATCTGGAGTATTAAGCAGTAAGTACAGCATCCAATTCCTCCCACTCCTTCTTGTAAAACAAGAAAGAATGTAAAACTCTTCTTAGAACAATTCTTTTTTTCAAACCAGAGCAACACTGTGACCTATACTCCTTGCTTCAAATACAAATTAGAATCAGTAAACATAAAACACTCACATATGCAATAATATACCCCAGATGCACAGAGCCATAGTGACCATGTTGCTTTTTAAGGCAGTAGTGTCAGCTTCATTGTGCAGCTTTCTGTGCTTTTGCTAAGCTTGCTATAAAGGGAAACCAGCCATATCTGGAGATTTGTAATGCTGAAATTTGCAAAGTATATTAGAGAGCTATAAGGATTCATGATTCTGCACATATTGGTAGCTCTACGTTAGGAATTACACTGCAAAGAATTATTGCATAGGTCAACTGAATTTATGAGAATTGGGATAGCGTGAGTTGCTATTAACACAAGCTGTTTCAAGGAGAGATTTGTATGGGTGTATGTTTGTATTAATGTATTTCTGTGTATATTTTAATTCCTAGTCATTTAGTTAGAAAAGCCTCAGTTTTCTGGCAAGATCATCAATATGTATGAGGTTTCCTCAAATTAGAAAAGTCATTTCTCTCATCCTGCTGTTACTATTGGGATTTTAAGTGTTTTGGCTTTTTTGTTGTTGTTGTTGTTGTTCTTGCATGTCTTTTATACTTTCTATGACTTTAATCCATTATTGCCATTTAATATGATAGTACAGGTCCATCCTTGAATTCTGAATTCAGGTAATGAGTACTTTTGTGCCTCCTTCTTCGCAGTCACTTGTCCGGCTCTGAGGTCAAAATCTTGACGGTATGGCACAAAATAGTGAGACCAGCATAGGCTCAGTCATTCTGAAATTGCTTGCTTCTTGCACACGTGTGACTTACAGCTCTGCATGTCCATAGCTGTGTTTAGGGGTTGGAAGAACCCAAACTGCAAAACACTGATACTTTGCTACATTTTTGAGATGCACTCTGATACATCACTGTTGATTTTAAAGTGAAACAAATTTTGAGGATTCAGTTTACTCTCCTTTGCCTCTATTTCCTGCATTACTTTGGCATGAACTTTGGGCTAGGTGAGTACTGATGAAAGCATCAGAATGAGATGAGCTTTTAGGAGGTGGTTTGGTGCCAACTTCCATTCGTAATTTCTTTCTTTCCATTCCAAGTAACTGTAGCTATGGAAGGAAGCAATTAAAGTTCAGTTGATTTTGTCTTCAATAACTACTGACTAAATAAGAACAAAAAGTTTTGAGCTTTGGCTGGCAGTGAAGAAGCTGGAAATATGTGACTAGGATTTGTAGGAAATAGCTTACAAAATCCTAGTCCAGTCTGGTTACATCAGAGCAAAAGTTACAAGTGCAGTATCACTTTTATCAAAACTAAAGCTACATTAGGTAACTTTTAAAAGGTTGGAAATTTTATTACTTGTGAATTTTTTTCTCCTTTCTCCACTCTGCAAACTTACACCTCAACAATCATAGTGTTGCAGGAACCTCTTTTGTAAGCAGAAGTATGAAAAATAGGACATATTCACAACTGCATAGTAAAAAATGAAACTTCTGAATAACATTTTTCTATTAAAAAAAAAAAAAATAAGTATGTGCAGAAGTCCTGGTGCTAAGGCTGTAAAAATGTTACACGGACCCCTAGAAATAATGTTGTCTTTCTAACCCACCATACATATAAGAGCTTTATATTGTACTGCATCGTGTAGTTTATATACATGCTCTGTGCACAGATATATTTTTATCAATAGTTGTGATCACCTGTGGGTATTGTGTGTTTCTCTTCCACATCCTGTGACAAAATCACTGTTTCTCCCAACATATATTCTCTTCATACCTTGCCCACAGATGATCCTTGCAAGCACTCCTTCCTTTTGCCAAGTTAAATGTAAAGAAATGAGGCAAGGATTTTGATGTACAAATATAAAACTGTGATCATTAATACTGTGGATTGCTAGGTCTGTGTTCCTCCTGTACTTCATTTCTTCTCTGAAGTGATGAGAAGTAATTCCAACCCAGCTGGAATGAGCTGTGCAAATCAAAAGTGCTGTGCTGCTCCACAACCACTGTGGCACTTCTAACAAGTCAAACCTGAGAATGTGCAAAATATCAATTTATGACTCATATTAAAAACACTGGTCTAATTAGAGTGATGCATATGCAAATGTAATTAGTGAGGACATGCATGCAAATGATTTTAAATTCATCTTGATAAATAATTCACTAATTCCTTCACAAGGATGACATTTGATCAGGAAGCAGTTGCTTTGAGCTGTCTTTAATTGAAGTGCCACAAACATTTGAAGAGCAATGTCTTGGTTATAGAAGTTCTCTTATCAAGAGGATGAGTGCTAAGTTCAGTCTTTCCTTAAAAATAAGACTGATTAGAAATTAGCTTTTAATGTGCACAGTGGTTTTGAAAACTTCCACAGCTATTCAGCTGTCGGAGTTTCAGGAGACAGAGTGTGTGCAGCCTCTGCATGACCAGCCAGTGAGCAGAGAGCGGTGTGTGGTACTACAACAGTAAAACCAACAGGAGTCTAATTATGACAGCCTGAAGCTGTTTATAATTATAACACTTAATTAGGTGAGACACAAACAAGGATCGAGTTCATTTGGTCATCGCTCTCTGCATTACTGTGTTCTGACAGGAAATAAAATCTCAATGCCAACCAAGCAATTAAAACAAAGTTGTAAACTTTTTATATCCTTTGGCAAAATTAAACTTCGTCATTGTTAAACTGAACTAAAAATAATGTCAATATTTTAGATATACCTATTTTTTTTTAATGAAAATCTATACAGTGCAACTCTTATTGTGGTGATGTCCAGTCTGGTGGCCTCTCCTCAAATCTCATCCCCTCCCTAAATTGTTAGGGAGAAGAATAAAAGAAGGAATACTTTTGGTAACAATTCCCCTGGTAAAAACCTGTCTGTCATTTTTTTTTCCTTGATTTTGAGTCTTTTATTCCGTTGTCCTTGAGGTGTTTTTCCATCTTCCACCCATTTTCCTCTCTGAGCTGCATCCTGTCCCAGTGGCACTCCAATAACGTGGTTCCCAATTGCTGTAGTGAAAGCAGCTCTTACCTTTAGACGTTCTCAGTTCAGGGCAGTAGATAGAAAACTTTGACATAGTCCTTGCAAAGGATTAGATTCCTAAACACAATTTGATTCCATTGAGAAGAGATGGCTTGAGCTCTGTACATGTACTTCACACACACTGTGTACCCACACACGACGGTTTTCACTGTGGTGGAAAAAAATCAGAGTTAAAAGGAGAAATTGATGTGTATGTTCTGGATGCAGAGGACTCTTCTGCTGCAAAATGGCTCTTGCTGATTTTTAATCTCACTTAATTGCTAGTGAGGGCCTTTTTTTGTTGTTGTTTTTAATGTTGTTCTTAGAAATGCACTGATTTACATTCTATTTTTCCTGTAAACTTTTCTCACGTTACTTTGGTTAAGGTGAAGGAGTGACAAATCCATTATCTTTTAAAAGAAATGATCATTTAAAAGTATCTTACTTGAAAAATAATAATAGTGAATGTCAGTGGACTTGAAACCAAAACAAAATGTTTTGCTGCAGCTGATGTTATTTTCAGCTATAGA
>JAOWBP010067943.1:0-10462 GCA_028571105.1 Tragopan temminckii
GTGATACTAATCAAGCTATAGCATCAAAATAGTCGAAATGCTTGCTCTTAGATTTGTGTATCAGTTGGATAAACTGCACTTGAATTAATCACATCCAGCTTCAGCTGTTTGTATGTGGTGTGCTTTGGCTTAACTTTATTGGCCCAACTCACCAGAGGCTTACTCTAGGAAGATCAAGGACCTCAAATCTATGCTTTTAAAATCTTCTTTGCCCCAGCTGCTATCTTCAAAGTGTCACAGGAAGCTTTGTAGCTGAAACCTGGCTATATCACGTTATTGCAAGAGAGTCATTTTACGTGTTCCTGGCAAGTCTGCAGCCAAGGCAAACATAGATGCCTTCATTCAAACATTTTAATGAACCGGTGGACAAAATGCTCTACAAACTCATTTTTTTCCTCTTCTGTTTTCCTGTGTGGTCATTATGTGTAGACATGACTAGCCATGCAACACTTGCCCTTCCAAGGCCGTGTTTCCGCCATGTCCTTATAGCAGGGTTTAGCTGTTGGTCATACTGGCAAGAAAACAATAGGTCAGTGGCTGATTTGGAGAAGTAATCTGCTAGGAATTCTCCCAGAGCTTTTCTGTGTCCAGGCTGAAACTATTCATCCAATAAGACAGTCACTAGATCTCATCTCAGAAACAAGGAGAAACTGGGATTGTCCATTTTGTCAATAGCTTGCAGTCACAGAAGTTTAGATGTACCAGAAAATACACTCTCTTCATCAACAAGACAAGCTGGCTGAATGCTGGAGATCCACATGTGCTTGGATTTATGTAACCACTGATGTACTGAGACAATACTGATGTCCAAGTAGGACAGTAACAATGAGCATGGCTTAAAGGATTAACTGCTTGTCAGGCACAGCAGAAGTACTCTTTTTTGCTTTGTTTCATAAATCAGATATTAATAGTAAAAGGCACATGAATACCTAAATAGCATTCATTTTAAAATAATTGTTGCTGTTTTGAATTTCAGCTGGAATTGTATAACCAACAGGATAATTAAGGAAATAAAGCTGTTTAATCTTAATGCCTTTTTGATGCAGTGTCAACGCATAAATGTAGCAGTTGGTCCTTTCTTACTTTCCTGGTGCCAAGTTTATCAGGCATTTGTCCCCCTACCAGTGCCACTTTATGGAGGGGTAGGAGAACACGGAAAAATCTGTAACAATAAAAATAATTTGGTCTGCCTGAGGACGTGAGCATTAATGTGCATGTGTAGTGTGGGGTGTGACAGGGAGGGCATTGGACGTGTTCACCTATTCCTCTAAAATATTTTTTCTATGTGTTCCTATAGCTCATCAGTTATAGTAATGAAATAATGATAGAAATTAAGGCAGTTAAGGATTTCTCCTTTTTGACTCTTGGAATCTCAGAAAATTTGTGAGTCAGTGGTGGCTGTACACGGATATAGTTTTCTACCTGCAGATAATTTTTCTAGAACTTGCATTGGACTTGGTGATGGAGCTGCCAAATGTGGCTGTTGAAGGTCTAACACAGTTAAGCAGTGTGCATGGAATGCATTTAATACAAATGATCATCAGATGTCATCAAGAAAATCCATGTTTATAGATCACAGTGTCTCAGAGTAATTTACAGAATCACAGAATTGCAGGGGTTGGAAGGGACCTCAAGAGATTGAGTCCAACCCCCTTCCTAAAGCAGGAACCCTACAATAGGTCTCACAGGTTCTGTGACTGTATGGGCTTTATTTACTGTGTAAGTGACCTCTGGAGGTCCTCTACCCCAAAGCAGAACAAGGTACCAGAACAGCTCAAAGTAACCTCTGGGTTACTCGGGCTTTACCTGCTTGAGTTCTGTGTGTCTTGTATGCTGTTCCAGTGCCTCCTGGAGCAACTTGTGGCAGAGCATAAACCATCAAGTTCATCTGTATATGCAGGCAGAACTTCTCTTGCTGCAACCTGAGTGTATCAGAATGTTTCATAACACTGATAAACTATGAACTCCGAATAAGAACTTTTAACCAAACTACTTCAGGATTCCTGATGTTTTAAGGTCTGTAAGTAATTAAATGTTCTGTAATTCTTCAAGCAAGTTTGTCTGGGAATAGTAGTTCAAGGAGCTACCTATGAAATTTTCTAAAATATAATCTAGCATTTCTGCATTCTACTATAGATGAAACACTTTTGATTACGTATACGTTCACTGGGAAACTTGGCTTAGCTGGACAATATTTTTTTCTTTGTATTATGTCTCAGTCTTTTAGTTTTTTTTGGGTTAAGAAGCACTTAAATAGCAAGACACTTAGTTAAAATGCTCAAGGATAGAAAATAATTCTCCCAAAATGCGAAACAACCACTTGTATGCGTGGAGCTTTGGATAGGGGTAAATGATGAGAACTTCATAAGGCAAAAATAATAAGCAAGGGCAAGGTTTTTTTTCTTCTTGTTTTTGATGCTCATAACAGGAAAAAGGTAGTTTAATAATGCTTGTGTAATGTTATGTTCTTCCTTTCATCTTCTTGGGTCAGAAGTTAACCTTTTGTTCCTTTCGTATGTATTAACCTGTGTATTGTGAACTTGTATATAGTCTGTTTAATGGGTTTGTGCTGGTGTTGTTCCTAACATTGTTAAGCACCGAGGCTCGTGAAAGGAGCTGAAAAATAGAGAAAGGTATAGACACCATCAAAATGTCTTATATTTAAGAAGTTCAACTTCTGTTTCAGTTCGTGTAAACATTAGGCTGCCTGTTTGATAAATTTCTGAGAATTGATATTACAAGGTTGGTTTTCATCTCTGAATTATGCATCTTAGCAGAATTTAGTAATTATTGCTAGAAAGGAAGAAGATCTGGAACGAATATTTGTGTTTTGCTTTAGTTACAGAAGAGGGAAGGGTCATCTGTGAGTGGTTCTGTCTCTGGCTGGGTGAACACTGGCTTGTGCTTCATGTTGGATGCTTCACTTGAGTGGCCAAGCTGTCGCTGGACCTCACTATTGCTGTCAAATAAGGAATCTTGTATTTAAATATCTGTTCCTCTGGCTTTGGTTTTTATCAAACAAGTTTTCTGATATGTGATAAAACACAGCTAGCATTTTCTGGTTTCGTCTGCCAAGGTCAGGCACTGTGTCCCATGCTTCTCACATATAGATGATGTCACATTAAATATACAGTACCAACATCTGTGTGCTATCAGTGTCATTCTTGTGGCAGGTTGTGAAATTACCAAGTAGCATTTCAGATGATTTGACAGCATTTTAGGTGATGTTCTTACTAAGATCTGCTTGCATGTGTCCTTTTTGCTTTGCTGTTCTAGTACTAAGTGTGAGCATGCAATGAGTGAATAAAGAAAAGCCACTCGTGTAGGATTTACATATCAAGGGAACGTGAATGACTGCTTATAACCAGTGACTTTTTTGATCTTTGTGGATTTAGAGAAAAAATCATCCATGCCTATTGCTCAAAGGTAGAATTTCTGTACTGGAAATAAAGAATTATGAAACACAGAAACCATCTATAAAGCTTTATAGATATGATAAAGAGTTTGAGTAGCATTCTGGGAAAGTAAAGCTTCAGAAGTTCTGCATTTTAATGAGAATGGTACAATATATTTTTTCAAATAGAAGCCATGAGAAGGGAAGGTCATGCTGATTTAATGCATTTGCAAAATGGCCTTTTAGTAATTTTGATAATCCCAGGAGGAAATGATTTGAGAAAACATAAACACTTTCAAACTCCAGATGATTTTGAGTGGGTATTTATTCCCTGCAATGTTTCTTTCTAAACAGATCCAAGTCACGACTTCTTAAATTTACATTTAATTTCCCATGCCAAGAGATAATTATGAGGAAAAGGAGAAAAATTTTTAGGCAGTTTTATATATGAACAATTGACAAAATTCTGATAAAACATGCCTTTCTTCCTTATAGTTTTGCTTGGCCTTTGAATCCTAAGATCCATGGCCCAGCTATGGGAAAAGCTGTTTTAATTCAGCCGTTGTGAAGACTGTCATGTGGTGAGAGAGAAACAGGGGTGTTTGTGTTGTTTTTTGATTTATTTATTAGGTAATGATGGAGATTCTGTTGATTACCATAGCCCACAGTGCCAGGTGGAAACTGCTGTGCTCCTTGCCAAGCTGCTGCATCTTCCTTTTAATGAGCTTCCTTCATCAGGGCTTTTTCCAAGATCTGCTAAGCGCAAGGATGTTCTGTGCCAGTAATGAGGAGTGTGAGGAGATGATCCGCGAGAGCACCTTGGTTAAACTAAACAGGCGGCTCTTGGGTTAGGACAACTTTTCCTATACCTTTCTGATGCAGGAGATACAGTAGTCCACTGGTGCAAGGAGAAGCCACCTGCATAGTCTGGGCTGGAGCACTGGCACTGCTGGGAAGGGCTGAGGGAGCTGAGCTTGGTCAGCCTGGAGAAAAGGTGGCTTTGGGGCACCTAATGCCAGCCCCATTGCACTTACAAGGAAGTCATCTAGAAGATAGGCCAAGGCTCTTTACTGAAATAAAAAGGTGGGAGAGTGGAGGACAGAGGTCATAAACAGGAACAGGAGAAACTTTGATATAAGGGATAAATTACTGTAACAGTAGCTGGTGGCATTATGTTCTTGCATTCATTTTCTATATAGTTTTTTTTAACACTTTTGTAAACCTGCAATACACTTTTAGCATTCCGGTTTACTTTCTTCTATTTTGTTGCTTACCGGAGAAGTCATGTAGTCACAAGTAAATGAAAGTTTTTTTCTTTTGCTGACTCATTGTGATACCACCCCCCTCCTCTGTACTACTTCTGTGAGGGCATGTATTTTATCCTTGTTGGCTAGCCAGTAGAATATGCTGGGAAGTCAAGATGCCTGGTAAATTCGGCACGTTCTTAAGTTGAAAGAAGTTACCTTGGGATAATCTTCAATTAAATGTAGGTTGGGGCGAAATTTAAAAGTGTACTGTAATATTTCAAGTAGAAAACAAGATATAAGGAACATAAGTGCAGAAACAAGGTGTTCTAGTTAATTGATCTACATTGAGACTGAATCTGGATGACTTCCCTCTTCTTGTATCCAGATGGTTTGCCATATTTTATTTCTGGAAACCCACCTTAACGGAGATGCTGCCTTTTTGTGCTGCCTTCCATCTGTAGTTGTTTCTGTTTCCCTTGAAACTTGTTAATTTATCCTTAAGAAGTTGTCTTTCAGTGTGCTGATACAAGTATTGTTTCCTTATATCATAGAATCATAGAATGGCCTGGGTTGAAAAGAACCACAGTGATCATCTAGTTTCAATCCCCCTGTCATGGGCAAGGTCGCCAACCACCAGACCAGGCTGCCCAGAGCCACCTCCAACCTGGCCTTGAATGCCTCCAGGGATGTGGGGCATCCACAACCTTGGGCAACCTGTTTCAGTGTGTCACCACCCTCTGAGTGAAAAGCTTCTTCCTAATATCTAACCTAAAAGATGAAAATGCAGTTTTGTTCTGTAACGTGTCGTTTCCTATTAAGTCTTTGTCCTGCTGTTAGCAACTAAAGATAATGTAAAACTTTTGTTCTTCCTTCTATGCCTTTTCAAGCCTGTAAATCTTTGAGAGAAATGTCCTTTTCAGCTGCAACTTATATCTTCGTCCAGCACTCACTAAATAACACACTTGTTACTAACCTCTAAATGAGACAAATGCCTCATTATTGGTTGCAGATTTGGAACCAGACATAGCCATAAATAACAGCTTTGGGATGATAACAGATTTGAGGTATCTGTCCTTCAGGGATGCTCTAATATTATTTTCTCCTGTTCCTTCTGCAGCATCTTTATTGCATCCTCCTTTAATGACTCATTAGCTCCTTTTTACTCACTGCTTCCTTGCAGAGATTTCCCAACACAGACAGGGAAATCTGTGGCCAGCTTTGTGAAAACCTCTTTGGTGCAGGCTTGTCTCCTGGTCCAGCTAAAATCTTACTTTTTCTTTGATATGTTTTTGTGTAGCCGAAGCCCTGTTCTGCTTTTGTGGGGCAGCATCAGTTTCCTGATCATCATTTGGGCCTGTCATCTGAGTGCCAATTTTGAGTGGATGCGATTGAAAGGCCTTAATGAGATTTTAATCTAGAGCCCTCCAATTTCTTCTTTCAGAGCAGCACTGAGCAACTTTGGTTTTCTTTGCTTGTTCCTTCAGATCAAGCTCTCCAAGTTCTTGTCTCATCATTTAGTTACTGCTGCATTCTTTTCTCTGGCCTCTTTTATGTGTTCCCAGAATGATCTGCAAAGATATAAATGGAATGCTGGTATTCTTAATATATCCATTCACTGTCTCCTTTCCTAGTTCATGGAAAGATTGCTTATCTTTGTGTCATGCTGGCAGCTGCTCCTGCATGTGCACTTAATGATCCAGTGCGCACATTTAACCTTCATCCTTTGCTGCCATTCTTTTCAGAAAGAGTACTGGGCATGACAGCTGCAAAATTAACATCATCTACTTTTTTTTTCCTCCTGATTTTTTTTCTGTGATATTTGCAAGAAAACTAACAACACATAGGCAATGTTCTAAGATCACTGGGTGTAATAATAGGTAGCAGTGCTATCTTTTTGTGGTTTATTGTAGGGTGTTTTTATTTCCTTGTTGGCCTTGTGTTACAGGGACAATTTCTTTGTTCTGTCAAACAAACCTAGCTGTGTTAGACTTGGATTTCTGGTAAGGAAAACTTGGCCAGCTTCTGTCTGGTTACAGCAGTTAGAAAGATAATCAAGGCTGTCTTGAAATTGTAAAATGGGCGTGAATCATGAAAACCATGGTGAGCAGCTGCTCACAGCAACAGCGAAAATGGAGAGGACAGGAGTTGGAAAGGAAAATGTAAGCGTATTGTGCATTATGTTTAGACTGAGCTACCTGCAGGTGAAATGAGTTGTCAGGTATGTAGGAGACTAAATTGGAGGAAAGTGCTTCAATGTATAATGCCAGATAAATGTATGAACACAAATGAGTCACCCAGCACTGGGTGCTGGAAAGTAGAAAATACTGCTGAAAGAGGAAGTTAGAAAAGAAATAAGGACAGTGATAGGAAGCTGAAGTGCTGGGAGAGGTGGGGAGGGCAAAGTGCAAGCAGCATCTCTGCAATCAGGAGAAGGGATTAAGTGGAGCTGTCGGAGTGCTGCATTAGCAGTTCTCGTTCACTTTTTGGAAATAATTAGTTTCTGGCTTCCTGACCAATCACTGTCTTACAGGAAAGGCAGTGTGATATGTTTTCTGGTGATTTGTGCTGTTTTATTCCCAAGGGAACAAGAGCTTACCCACCTAGAAAAAAAACAAAGGTAATGGTATGGGATGATTCATGAAGGAATTGCAAAGCTCCTGTGAAGATTTACTCAGTTCTGTGTGCATCTCTGTATCGCGGTGGATGCGTTTTTCAGTTATTTTCACTCCTTTATAGAGTTTGCATCTGATTAACTGTCAGGTGAAATAGACAGTGATGTTTCCCAATGAATTTGTTGTCTGCAAAGAGAAATTTGTGAAGCTTCTCTTTAGGTGTAATTCTTCTAAGAAGAATTCAAAGATGTGTTCAGCATTTTCTAACATGTTTGCCACGATAGTTTTAAATGGATGGACTTACCTCCTGATCTAGAAGGCTGGGCATCCATTACCTGCGTAAGTTGAACACGTGGCTTATCATACCAGCCTTACCAGTGGATCGTTTAGTTTATTTCTCTTGATCCAATTGTTTAGAACTCGTTAAAACTGAATCTTTCTAACTAAAACACATGACAATTCGTCTCCTTTTTCTTCATCTGTTCACTGCTCTAGAAAGAGGCTACTTCATTCTGGTCCCGTTTGACAAAGCGGGTGCTATTTTAAGTGAGAAGCCCTGTAGGAAATGTCAGCTTTGGCAGTAAGAAGTCTGAATATTGAGTATGATCAATGGCAGAGGGCTTAAATGGAAAGCTTTGGTCAGTGCTAACGTAACTTTCCTTGTGGTACTGCGTATTAGTAATGCAGTGAACCTAGATCTGTCTTTCTCTAAAAATATTTGAGTACATCTAAAGTGAATGCCAAAAATATAATCTTATTGTTTTGTGAGCAACTGAAACCATTGTGACTGTTTAAAAAAAAAAAATAAAATAACTGCAACCCTTGATTGTATGCAAAAAGATCTAATCTGTGAAAAGATATCAATTATTTATAGTTTATGGACACTTAATGCTCTCTTTTATGGAAGGGGATGTAAGGAGCATTGTTCCAAGAAATTAAATATTAGTTCTGCATTTGGTACTGCTTTCACGGTGAATGTCTGCAGAGGGGGAAAAACATTTGCATTAGTAACAATGTGCTCTAACATTAAAAAAAAAAAAAAAAAAAAAAAAAAAAACAGAGAAAAGAAAACAAACGACAGAACAACAAACTGTTTCAATTCTTGGAGTACTGCTGGAATAACTGAAAGTTCCTCTCCATCCTGAGCTCAGAAGCTGTGAGACCTTTGGCTGTGTCTGAACACAGAGTGCTTGTTATGCTACTCGTTTGGTTACTGCTTTGTATCTGTTGGTGGAAAATCTGTTCATTTTGGAAGTTGTTGGTTCAGTGGTTTCATGTTTTGTGCAGTGAGCCAGTGCCTCTGAAAGACACTGCTGAAAAATGGTTTTTTAAGCTGAAACTGCGAGTCTCTGTGTATAGAGCATACTTATATATTGTACTCATTTCTAGGGTGTTATGTCCAATGCAACCTATTAATCTTGTTGCTTTGCTTACAGGATGTATATTTTTCCCTATGTATATTTAGTAGTGTACAGAAGCCAGCAGCAGATGAGCAGGTGATAAATGGTTTGAAAATTGTGGGCACTTCTGAAGTGACTGGCAGTGATGTCCGGATATCAGCTAGTGCCTCATTAGCACTCACATTTCTTTGGTTCTCTGTTTAATGCTTTCTGGTGAAGCAGCATCTCCATAGGAGAACCTGTCTGGCTCAGGCTGTGGTTCTGAGGCAGCCTGCAGTCCGAGTGCCTGCCCCCACAAGAAGGCAGGGATGCTGCCAGGGCTGTCCTGCAATCCTCTCCTATGGGACTGGTGGCTGCTCAGAAACTCAATGTCCATCCTGAGGACAGCTGGCTGATGAGGAAAGAAAAAATGAAAAATCACTCTTGTGGTTTGCAGTGTCAGTTAGACTTCCTTCCCTGATGAAACAAACAGTGTAATGCAGAGGAAGTATTATTTACCACTGTATCTTTGTTTGGAAACCGTGGAAGTTTTTAACTAAGGAGCGTCTGCAAGTGTAGTTTACAGAGAAGCAGGGTGAAATACTCTTGGTTTGTGTCCCGCTACTCATTTAGCTTACCACAAGTACCATCCTTCTGTGAAAGCGCTGTTACCAGACCACAAAAGAAATAATTAGTAGGCAAGAGACATTGGGTTTTGTGTTGCAGTTTGCAGAGTTCTGAATAAATGTATTTCTCTCTCTCTTTCTCTCCCTCCTCCCTGTGTTTTGTTGTATTGATGGCGAGCATTAAAGATCGAAGTTGTGTTCTTTCAGAACTCCCTGCAGCCCAGACTTGGTGCTCCGGTGTTTGGTTTCAGCTTGACCTGTAATGGAAATGTTCAAGTGGTGAATTATTTACCGTTGAACACTAACACAGAAAATAATGTGTTCTGAGTAGATTTTAATTAATCATTCAAGGGAAAATATGAAAGTCAGGTGTGTGTGTACATATATATGCAAGCGTGGTGATACTGCTTTGTGAGTAAAATACCACTGTTTTATTTATTAAATACAGTCTTTCAAAACAGAGTGAACACAAATGAGCCACATTCAGCCTTACTGCCTTCTTGGCCATAAATAGGCTTAATCCTTAAGTTGAAACAAGAAAAAAGATGGGAACACACTGTAGGAGTTGACATCTTCCTTGAACAGTGAGGCAGATGAGTCGTAAGATTGAAGAAGCTTATAGGGTGCGTGAGGTAAGTGGTTAGTAGAACTTAGTGCTTGGTTTTAATGAAGCAAAAGATGTAATTTAATAAGAATCATTGTGAAAGTCATCATGACTTGTGTCAAACAGCTCTTCATTTTCAAGTCATTCATCAAAGGCAGGAAAACATGGCAGTGTGGAATTGAGGCGCTCCACGCAGATTTCATTTCTCAGGTATCCAGCATAAGGCTGTGCTAAAGTCTCACTCTGGCGATGTTAGATGCTAGTAATGATCTTGGATGATATTTTGTTTTCATTAAAGAACTTTTCCTTCCTCTTTTTGTTAAACTTCTTATTTTCTCCTCGGTTATGTTTCTTTAACTCCACTTCTGCATTGGACAATGATGCAGCACTCTTCTATATCGTGTTCATTTAATTTTACATCCTGCATTAGAAGTTAGACCTTGCAAAACTGAAATCTGTAGAAACTGATTTTAGGGGAGATTGTGTTGGGTTCACTTGTTTGACTGTGTGTTGAAATACACTGTGCTTAAAACTTAGCATTCACCGCAGGTAGTTTCTTAATGAGATGGAAGTAATATTGTAATTAATAATGGAAGTGTT
>JAOWBP010067943.1:10562-22077 GCA_028571105.1 Tragopan temminckii
TGCTTAAAACTTAGCATTCACCGCAGGTAGTTTCTTAATGAGATGGAAGTAATATTGTAATTAATAATGGAAGTGTTTGATAGTATATTGTTGCTTTCTTTATTCATTTTTATTTTCTTTAGCAGAGGCTTTAATGAGGAAAGGTAGAGGGATTTTTTGCAGAACTTCAGTAACACTTGAGTTGTAGAGAATATTCAGAAGCTTCAGAAGTTCAGACTTGAGACTGACAAACATTCCAGCATGAAGGGCTGAATTACTGTCTCAGTTTACCTTTCTCTTTGGGAAACTTCAAATTCTTAATGTTGTAGGTAGAATCAAAGTATTAATTAAATTGAATGCAGTAGATAATGTACGTAAGTCTTTCATAGATGCTGAATGTGAATCAAATGTTATTTTTCATTGTAAAGCAATCAGATTGACTTGATATCTAGGGAACACTCTGAAAGCCAAGCCTCCTGTTTTATGGTGTTGGCCTGCAATGTCAGAGGTTGATGTTGGAGGTATGGCAGTAGAGGTGGTACTTTCCCACCACTGCACCATCTCATGTTGTGTGACAGATGGCAGCAGAGGGGCAGTCTGACACAATGGCGTCTGACATGAAAGCGTAGATGAAGCAAAGGTGTGTCACTGAATTCCACCATGCAGAAAAAATGGCACCCACTGATATTCAGTGATGTTGGCTGAACGTTTATGGAGACCAGCCAGTGGATGTGTGAGCGCAGTGATGCAGTGAGTGATGCATTTCAGGGGTGACAACAACGGCAGTGGTCGCCTCCACTGGTGCAGGTTTCTGAGTGTGCCATGCAGGCTCTTGTTCATCGCTGGTGGAAATGCAGAACTAATGGTGGTGACTATGTTGAAAAATAGTGTTTTGTAGCTAAGAATTTGCGCTACCGGATAGTGTTATTGTGCTCTTTTGTCTGCTGCAGTTTCCGTGGGAAATAAGTGAAAACCAAAACATTGATGTCATTCTCACTGTCAGTTTTCTTAAGAGCACCTGTTTGATTGGTTTTGAAACTTCAGGTAATTTCTCTTGTGTAAAATGTCTTGACAGAGGCCTATTCTTTTTTTTTGATATTCAGTGTGCTGAAGACTGTTCTGTTACATTTATCTGTTACATATCCCACTGTAGTCCATGTGTGTGATTGCAATGTAAATGATAAACTGAAATCCTTGTGTTACTTAGTGTAATATTAATTAATATGGGTGGCGTCCATTCTCTTTGCATCTAAGGAAAGAGAAACGGATTACAGAAAAAGTGTTCTCTGTTCAATATTTAGGGTGGGTGCGAGACTGTGAGATCAATGCTGTTTAATATATGAGTGTATGAGCAATCTTTCCGATGTGGTTATAAGAACACGGCACAGACTTTTGTGATTTGAGAGTTTACAGGTAAGGGCAGTAATAGCCCGTTCTTCAGAGTGCAAACAGTACCCTGATGATTCTGCTGACGCACTTGGGGAGGAAGGTGCAGATGATCAGCTGCTTCAGTACTTGCATGTAAAGCTAATTGAAGTTTTTAATCCGACCTTTGAGGCGTGCATTGGAAAGGTCCAAAAAAAGGTCCACGGTTTTGGGAAGAAGTTGTACTTATTATCTCTGCTGTTCTCTGTGCTGCTGTTCTTAAAGTATGAAACCAGTTTTTGCAAAGATAATCTTTGACATTTGTTTGAAAAGTTCCAAAATCTTTTGGCATGGGTATTTTGAGAGAGCCTTTAGATGGGTCATAATATGTTATGTGTATTTAACTGATATTTCTGAGGAAGACCTGCAACTTAAGACTCTGAGATAATCGGTACCTTGGTTTTATTTATTTATAACTCTTGGCCGTGGTTATTTGTCGCCATTTTCATAACTTAGAGCCTCACAGGCTCTTTTTAGTCTATCTCAGAACTCAACTGTCCCAAGTGGCACTTGAGATTGCACTTCCCTATAATGTGTTGTTGTTCAGGTTCCAGACCATATCTGGCACAGTGTTTGCTCATCCAGTGACACAAGCCCTCAATTTGTAATACAAATGCTAACAGTAGTCACGCAGCGCTTACTTTGTATAATTTGAGAGGCTGTTTGTTTTAAGTAAACAGTCTTGCCTGTTGAGGTAATCAATGAAATACAGTTATATGCACATGAGAATTCATTATGTTATTTGTAAACTAATTTGAGTGAGAATGTTAATGTGAAAAGCAGATGATGCTGCGGGTGCCTTTAGCACCACTGAGTGCCAGTATCGCTAGTCGCAGGTTGATGCAGATTGACTCTTCAGCTGAATACTTGCCTGAGCCGTGGGTAGCTTAAGACAATAGTTTTCTTGATAGCTGTTTTGTATGACAAATGCACTTTTCTTTCTAAATGCCAGATCCTCCTTTCAGCTTTGTGTAATGACTTGTCTACCAAACTGTTGGGAAGAATGAAATAGTTCTCTGTAGACTTCCATTCTCTTCGTGGAGAGCAGCTGTATTTTCTATACTGTCTTGTGAATACATGCTTGAACCTTTGTGAAAAGTAGTCATATCGACAATTCAACTACAGTGCTACACTTGTGACTTACTAAATATCGAGAAAATCAGTTGGCTGTAATCTATGTTAGTGTTGTCAGCAAGTTGTATATGTAGTTAGCATTCAGTCATGAATGCATACAAACTTATTTCTCTCCAGCACTGAAAAATTCATAGCAAAGAGTTGTCTCCTGGCAGAGAGCTTGCTAAAGTCTGTGCTCTCCAACAGCGTAGCTGAAGCAGCTTTCATAGTTCTATCATAGCAACTGCAAAGGGAGGCATCCTTCTTTTTGTAATGAAAAACATAGATTTTTTTTTTGTCTAGATTGTTTTTTTTAATCCTTCCTTATGGGTTGGTCATCATAACCAAAAGATTCATCTTTTGTAAGTTCTGCATTGAATATGTGAGTCCCAGTAAGAAAGAAGACAATTTGACTTGTTTGTTTTTGGGAAAGTGTGCTTGCTCTTTTAAGATTAAGGTAAGATTTTACTTCAAGCAGTTAGGAGAGTTTAGTAACTGTCTGGGGAACTAATTCTCCATTAACTACAGTTAGCCATAACCAGTGGTACCTGTGAGGTTCATAACATGCTCAGTCCTAGATGCTATCTCTCTAGACAGTAGTGCCATTTACCTTAGTGAAGTAAGAGGGTGAGAGGGTCTTTGAAAATCCACCAGTGCATTTCTAAAATGCTCTTAGTTTTTAAAATTTGCTCTGTGAATGAGCTGTAACTTAGATGTGTTATATGTAAAGCAAAAGAAATAACTGTCTTAAAAAGCAGACAGTGTAATTGTGTGAGAAACAAGAAGGTGAAAAACAGGTCATGTCCATATCTCAGGGAATGCAGATATGTAGAGACCAGGGGACATGCCATGGCAAAAGGCCAGAGAATGTTCTTCTGGTGTAGGTGAGCACTGGGTGTTTTGCAACCAGTCCTTGTGGTGAGTATCATCTGCTGGCTGTATTGACCACAAGTCCTGAAAACGTAGAGAGGAGGGTTAAGGGTTTGTAATGTGACTTGTGTGTAACTATTTTATTCTTACAGTATGGGAAAAGGTGCCTGCTAGATGATTTATTCTTATGTTGCCTTACATGTTTACATTCAAACAAATTACTTCAGGGAATCAGTGTTATTTTTTCCCATTTTTTTTAAAGGTAAGAAGCATATACATTGAGGAGCTTTCAATGATGTGCCTCTGTAGTTGTCCATATATAGTGTTTTGCAAACCATAATTGAGATGCAAGCTAGAACATACGTTGCCCCAGATTCACAGAAGCCAACCTTACTCACTACTTTGACACAGAGCAGATGGCTCTTTGTAATGTAGTTGTTGATGCAGTAAGAATGGAGAGCCCTGACTGGTGTTGTCTATAATTGCTACCAATTATGTAAATGTAAAAAAAATGTAATTTCTTCAGGAAGGCATCACTGTTTTTCCCTCATGCTAAGGATTTAGTGAGATCCAAGACCCAAAATAATGCAATGTGATCAAATATCAATTTGTTCTTAAATTTTTAGTTGGTTTTATAGATGTATGTCTATTGATAACTTCATTCCAATCCCTCCAATTTTTTTTGGTGTGTGTAATATGATGCCTTTTTATGTAGGTTCTGTCTAAATAAGACAGAAGAAAAAAGTATAAAGGATGTGCTATTTGAAAAGCTCTTACCTGATTTCCCTCTTTGGGAATAGACTTTTCCTGGGTGAAAAAGGTTAAGTTAGAACCATGACTTCATGGCACCTTGCCAGGCAGGTCCAGCTCACTTTGGAACCGTAAAGAAGGCATACAGAGGTGTTACATCTGGAACTACATCTACCAAAGAACTTGAGCAGTATGTTATCAACTGGTAAACTGTATGCTTCTTACTTGATAGAAGGCTTAACAGTACAGCAGAAGGAGGCCAAAATGAAGGGGCAGCTTTAACTGTTCTAGTCATTAGTAGATAGCCTGCATCGGTGAGTGTGCTTCGTGATGGAAATAAGATGAGAATTGCTATTAGACTGCCAGCTGGTTGGGAGGACACATGCACATGACTAGCATGCAGTAACAGCAAGGTGAGTAATCTGTGCTTTTTAGTATTCAACAAAGATTGCAGAGCACCAGAAGTAACTGGATCAAACCTTATTTGTGGTATCATTCCATTATCTTCAGCCTGTTGACTTCAGCAGGCTTAGCCTGGGAATAAATTTGTGCCACGATGCTTAAACAGAACAAAAATATTTAAGCTCTATATAAACATGTTTTACAATTTTGTAGCACATTAAGAGTAATTTATTGAGGGGAGGGGAAAAAATACTGCATAAGGAGTTGTTCATTTTTCTGTGCTGAAAAGTGCAGAAATAAGTCAAGGACAAGCTGGTTGCTCTTGAAGAGTTTTATTCCAAATAAATTGGCATCTGCATCATAATCCTTGATCTCTTATCATGTGTTTTAGTGTTTTCTCTAGAAGGAAAACAATTTTAAAAAGTTGTTCTCATTCATATCTAGCTTTTGCAGAGTAAACAAGATCTGTGGTCATTGAAACATTCATTTTGATTAAAATTTAAGCTATCTATCTTTTGGATCAGAAACAAACAAACAACAAAAAAAAGATGCCCTATCTCTTGCCTTTAATTATCACAGCTCAGTGATTTAGACAGTGCTTTGGAATGGCAAAACTTTGGCTGGCTGCCGTCTTACACAATAAGCCCAGAGAAACCAGGGATCTGTAGCTCAACAATAAAAACTTAATTTTATGGTATTTCCACTCAAATGAACAGAAATACACCTCTAATTCAAGGTGAGATTCTTTGCCTCCTTCATGTCTAAAAAATGCTTAAGACTTTTTCCATTTTACTTTTGATACTTGCACACAAGGCTAGAAAATGTAGTAGTTGTGTGCTGACCAAGATGGAGAACCATATGAGGTGAAGGATCTGACAGCAGGGTTCCAGAATGACTCCAGAGTGATAAACTGCCCACTTATGTTGCTGGCATTTTTACTGGGATGTATGTTCTGAAAATCCTAGGGAATTTTTTTGTTCATTCATCAGTCCTGCTAATAGCTTAGAGCTGTTTTGCAGGAATGTTATTTGACTGGACTTCAGGGGACCACGTCACTCTGTATTTGTCTTTAGGGAGTGACAGGTTTTTCCTAGAATATTTCAAGCTGTGCCTAGTTTAAATGACAGACAGCATTTATATCAGCTGTAATCCCTTTACTTTGTTGCAGTGTGCTTTTATGTACAAATAAAACTGCATTAAAACTAGGTAAAGCAGCAGGTTTTGCAAGAGAAAATACAACAGAAAACAAAAATGGATTCAGAAGATTGTTTCCTTGTTATTTCCCTTCTTTTCCAAACCAGATTGTTTTAGTAGTTGTAACGGTTTCTCTTTTGGGGCCTGAAGAGTAGCAAATCTTAATAGGCTTTGCAGGGAGATTGATTGGTGTCCAAGGAATAGCATCGTGTCAGGAATCTTTGTTCTCTTGTAAGGAACTAAGGGGTGGTCTCCTTACTTCCCTTTTAGAATAAATGCAGGGTTTTTTTTCCATATGCTAGATTTTTTTTTTTTTTCAAAGGAATTTTCTGAATTGGTTACTTGTCTTTTGGTGAAAACTGAAGAACTGATACACTAATATTGAAGTTATTCTTAATTACTATTGCTGTCTCACATAATACCTGGGGATAAGTGGGAGAAGGGAGAAGAGCAAGGTCTAGGAGTTCTGCAATAGTGATTAACCCAATACATGTTTAAAATTTAAATAACTGAAAATGAAAAATGAAAATTCAATTTCCTCATACAATACCTATTGAATTATAGAGTTTTGATGCTGTTAACAGTATGTTAAAAACACTGCAATTAAGTACAGGGTTTGCAGATAGTATTTATACCATCTACCATTTGGATTCCATCTAGGAGGAAGATATCTGCATAACCACCTTCTTTCTACATGGCCATGCTTACTCCGAAACCTAGATCAAAAGTTGTAAAATCACTGGGGTGTTATAGGAATTCTTCATACTGCCTTTTACTGATAAATTGCCTGTCTGTCTCCTGTGGTAATTTTTATCAATCTGTCTTTCTTGTGCTGAATTAAGATGAGTGAGCATTCTTCTCAGACGTAAAGAAATTTGCTGGGAAGAGCTTCAATTTTTTTTCCTGAAAATTAGTGTGCAGAAGTAGATGATGCCTATGGCCATGTGTTGCTTGCTATATTGCTCATTTGATTGCTTCTAGTTAATAGCATTTTTTTTGAAATGTTCAGCTTCTTCTGTATTTTTAAATGATTTCTCTTGTTCATTTTTTCTTTTTTCTTGTTGAACTTAATTTCTGGATAAATTGAAGCAGGTATGTGTTTGTCCAGACTGTAACTGAGAGATTGCTTTCAGCTTTGTGTATGCTCCTGTTGACCTGTTCTGTTATAAAATTCTAATACCTCCGAGTCCACTGATATTGGCCATGTTTTGTGAAATTTCCATTATGCAGCAGGAAATTCAGATTTCTGCCTTTGTGTTCTCGTAGTGCACAAACAGACCATTCAATATGCTTTCCCCAGCCCACCATTAATTTTTCTTTATTCTTTGTAACCATGGAACAGCTGCATCTGGAACTTGTAGGAACGTGAGTTACATTAAAATTTAGACCCATAAAATTGGTTAAAGATGAGGAAAAAAATAATTGAGGATTGAGAAGGGATATGAGGTACCAGTACACCATTTGAACCTGAAAAAGCAGCTATTAATGGAGCTATTCCCTTGAAACTGTATTTCTTCCTTTGTTAGCAGCAGCAGTACTATTTATTTCCAATCTGAGCTGTTAAGCATTTCACAAAACAAAGCATTCACAAACTTGATGGTCTTGCATTTCTCGTCTTAAGAATGAGACTGAACAGTCCTAAACAAAATTTAAAAATACCATGTAAGTGCTCTCTCTATAGAACAATTCAGATCAAATGTTAAATTAGATTAGAATTAACTCTAGACTCTTACTCTCCTTTGGATTTATCATTATTCATGGGCAGTGAACTTCTAAGCTTTAAATACTACTGATACGAGAGAGTGAAAATAAGTTGCTGTGCTTTACCCAGTGTCAGCTTTGAGAAAACACGGCAGGAGGGGAACACAGATGACACTGATGCTGCTCTTAAAGTCTGGAGTCAAATGCTGGGATGTGTGTCACTAGGTGGTATTTTTAGGGAGACAGAGATTGAAAGAAGAGAAACAGATGATGTCTTCCTGTTCCTACTCACTGTCTTTCCCAATTCATAAAAAAAAACTGGGAATGATCTTCTGTGTTTCATATCTTCAGGACATGTTGTACATCTCACACAAACCTGTGTGTGTGGTGCTTCCCTCTGTGTGGTGCTTAAGGCCAGAGTGGGGCAAATCCCTGGGAGTCTCTCCTGGAAGCAGTATCAGAGCTAAGGGGTCTTCAAGCATCAGCTTCTCATGCATGCATCGTAATTTGATGCAGTTTTACTATTAATTCACTCTTGTATTTTGAAATGACTACCTCTGTGCGGTATGTGATCGCTGAAGTAACATCTAATTTGATGTTAGCTTTTAGTGCGTCTGTTCCTCTGTTTTTTGCTTGAGCCAAATTATTTCAAAATGATAACAGATTTATTCCAATGCTGCATTGAAAGGATGAGCTTTTTCACAACACCAGCCTAAGTTGCCATGTGGTTATCTCTCTGTTCCTATTTTTCTTCCAGTTTATATTACATCACAGTTCCCAAGCATGCTCTTCCATATCTTGTAATTCACACCTTATGATTGCAATGGATTTAGACAGTTCTTTCATAAGGTGATAGAAATCTGTTTTGCGTGTGCATGGTGAATTGTCCTGTCTCCAGTTAATGAGTTATCAGCATAGGTCTTTCTCTGAGTCTCCATTATTTCCAGCTACTAGGAGATGAATTATTTTTGGCTGGGCATTTGTGGCTCTTGCTTGATCCAATTACTGAAAAAGGTTTCACTGCTGTATAGTCTGTTGCAAGAAAAAAGGTTGTTTTGGTTTTGTTTTTCTGTTAAAAGTAAATTTCACTTAAAATTCTTAACTAGCTCCAGGTCCCACTTCCAAAAAAAACCCCCAAAGCTAAAAGTAACAATAATAATAATCAACCAACCAAAAAAAAAAACAAAAAAAAAAACAACAACAACAAAACAAAAAAGCCAAAAAAGGCAAAACAAATGCAACCCCAAACCTTCTCGTTAGAATGCTTATAATGAACATAGTAAATGATGCATGAGCTCTGCTGGAAAGCTGGAATCTGCAGTATTCTACTTGTGATTTGCGATGAAATCCAAACGGTAATTTAATTTGAGGAACAATGCTTCCTAAATACTGCTGCTTAAAAGATAACCTTGGATAATGTATTGTTATTGTTCCATTGTTATTTGAACTAAAGGGAGGGAATGGATGAAGTGTGACTGAGTGTTAAGTTCAAGAATGGCCTGGTTTCTATAGAAACAGCTTGTTCTATCCTAGCTACCATAGTAAATGGTTATAGAATTTTGCTTTTTCCACCTTCAAATAAAATTCGATCATGTTTTGTTTTGGTTTTCTTTCCCTTCACTTCAGAATTCTCTGAAATTTGCATGATTTTTAGCAGCGCAAAGTTGTCTTAGCCGGTCTGTATTTGAATAAACCTTTTACATTTAAAAATGTATTTGCTTCTCCTTTAGTGATCTAAAGATGAGTATGTAACTGCTACCGGTTATGGAGTTCCCATTAATCTTGAATAGAGTGGTGTAGGGCATCATCACGCTTCTGTGGCCTCATGCTGGAGTCATCCTGCTTTTACAAGTGGTGCAGCTTTGGATGAGTTACGCAGGTGTGCCTGCCAGCTGGCAGTGAAACTTAAGAGTTTTGTCATGCCACAAGGACATTTATGTTGCTTTACGTGTTCTGTGTCCATTTTACCGTTGCAAGGCAATTGTAAGGGTAAAGCCCCCTTTGTGCATCTATAACTAAGTGAAGGGATTCTGACTGTTACAAGGTATACGTGTTAGGCATTCAGTTAAGGAAGGAAGTGCAGCTAGAAATTATCTGTATTTCCTGTAAAGCATCTAGTGAAAATAAATGTTTAGTAATGTGCTTAAGAAGAAAAATGGTGTTATCTTACCTTGAAAATGATGAAAATTCGAAGGAATCAGTAGTGAAGAAGCAGATCATGCCGTTGTATGAGAAAGACTGACTTATCTGGAAGACTGAATTAATAACAACGTTAATTGTGTTAATATTAAATTATCCTGTACATTATGGATCGTTAAATGCAACATTCTGTAATGTGGATTTGAAGTTTTGTGTCATGGAATTGATTGAACTAGAGAACGATATTGCAAACATGAGATGGTTTTGGTTTTCACGCAGAAGATGGAAAGGTATTTGCAGTTGATTTAGGGAGGCTCTAGTATCATTTTATAAGTTCACAACGATGTTCCCTGAAACCCCATGTACAATTCTAATCATGCATGTTTAAGAAAGTTAAATCAAAACTGAAATGGATGCACATTAAAGTGGAATGTAAGAGGTCTGCAGCCCAGCCTCCTGGTGAAAGCAAGGTTGCCACCAAATTTGGACAGAATTCAGACTGGGGTGCCTAGGGCTTTGTTATTCGGGTCTTGAGAACCACCAAAACAGCTCACATCTCTGGGTTACCTCTTTTGCTGCTTTGATGTCCTCAGGGCAATTTTTTTTTTCTTATTGCTCCCATTTAAGACTCTTTACCTTCTGTCATGTACCTCAGCAAAATAACCATCACGTTGGTAATTTCCATGTAAGTACATAGGTGCTTCTACGGTAATCAAACCCAGTTCCTTAACCTCTGTTGATGTACTTAGGTGCTTTGAAGGCAGTGATGGCATCCAGGACCAGACTGTAAATGAGGAGAACCATTGCTTGTTTATTTTGGTGGTATCCTTGTCTGCAGATGGAGAAGCAAGCTCTCAAAATTCCATGTGGGTTAAGAAAGAAATGAAATAAACCATGTCATTATAACTAAAGCCCAAAATAAGTCTGACACCAGTGGATGTAGCCTGTCCAAGAATGAACTTAGGCTGAGAATTAAAAGGACGTTTCATTCCATAGGACACTCAGGATTTGGAGCATCCTCTCAGTGAAAATGAAAACTAAAATACTCAGTTAAATCCGGGAGGATACATTTAAAGAGGGGATTGTATGAAATACCTACCTTAGGAGAGAATGGGAGTCTAGAACTTGCAGGTTCCTACAGATGTGGCTTGTGTAATGCTGCTGTTGCATTTAGGCTCTTGGTCAGGTTCGGTTTAGTCTTTGAAATGAATCTGGTGGAATTCAGTTAGTAAAGTAGAAATTGAGCAGGTTTCTCTTTTTGCACTGGAGTCATCTAGCATTGATGCATCTTTGGAAGAACAAACTTCTTTTGTAAAAATATGAAGTAGGATTTTGAAAAGTGACACATCATTCTCTGTTTCTGAGTGCTGTTGTCTCAATTTTTCCCCTTCTGGTCCATTATTTAATTAAAAGTTCACATCTGTTAAGAAAAGGGAAAAATAGTCTTGCATGCTGAAGAAAAGCTGTTTAAATGTGAGGTTGTATCGTGTATGGTGATACTGAGGCTCTTCTGTGTTTTGTTTATAAGATGGGAGGTATCTTAAGCTACTACTAGAGCCTAATATTGATAACAAAATAAGTTGTTTAGGTGAGAGTCACTCAATCAGCAAGAAGTATTCTTCTGAAAATTTCCCATTTCTTGGTGATAAGACTTTGTGTTCCTTTAACTTTAGTGGGGTTACTTTGCTGCTGCATGTACATGACTCAAATTTTTCCAGAATTTGAGTTCCAAAAGTTGCAGTTGCACCGCAGTTGTTATTACAATCTTCTGTGCCTTTTTTTTTTTCAGTTTACAGTGTATAGTCTTGCACCCTGATTTTTTTACTACGTCTGTAATGCAACTGGTGTGGTGGTTACTGTAGCTGTAACTATGAAATCTGTGTCGGTTGTGGTGCGTAGGGGGAGAGGACAAGGTTTGCATGCTTGAGATCACAAACAGAAT
>JAOWBP010067943.1:22087-32383 GCA_028571105.1 Tragopan temminckii
CCCTACACAGGGGACATCGTCCACAAGTTGTATTTAATCCTACTTCTGAGACCATCACTCTTCTGAGCTAATGTCTTCACTAGCAGTTGTTGTTATAATGTGGAAATGGAAGTCTGTGACCCTTACTCAGTTTACTGTAGCAGAAGTCTGGAATTTCCTTTGGTAGCCTATAGCCAGGACAGTCGTTACCTCCCTGTGAATGAGCAAACTGGTCAGGGCCAGAAGAACTTTGGGAGTATTGTAGGACCAGAACTCCTTCAGCTAGTAAGGAGAAGGGGGCTGTAAGCATATTATCTTGAAATGTACAAGTTGCTTGAAGATTTCTAACATAGAAGATAGAACTGTGGCTAAAAGCATTAAGAATCATCTGGTAACTTCAAAATTGTAAAGTGACTGCTTCCATGTCAGAGTTTCTCTATTGAGCCAAGACTTTTTTCTGTTTCCACTAAATGCACACATGCATTTCTTTTTAGATATGGACTTTCATCAGTGGCAAACCAAAAGGTTTGTTTGAGATTCCCCTACAGTTTGTTTGAAGTAGAATTCTCAGACACACAGAATAAGTGCAGCAGTTGCAAGCAATTAACTTTTCCTAGTGCTCCTGAGAGGATCAAAATGAGACTCTAAATTTCAAGGCAAGTTTGGGGATTCTGAGCTTCAAACTCTTGGAGGTAACGTGATGTGCAACTGAAGATTAAGATTCCTTCAAGCCAAGATTAAGAAATAGAAATACAAAGGTATATTTATCTTCTGTGCATGTATATGTGTATATATATAGACAAACATGCAAACTACATGTCAGTGGCATGCTGTACTATAAATAAGAAAATACTTTAAGCTTTTATTAGAGCAGCTGTTTCCCTGCATTTCATGCACATCTGTTTTACTGATTTAAAGATTTATTTTGGGCTTTTGCTAATATTTGATGTTTTGTTTTTTTTTTTTTAATTAAAATATTCCTCTCCTGGTTTACTCATTTTATAGTATATCCTGTAGAATTATTAGTTTATCTTGATGTGCCTTTTGTATTTGATAGGCCATAAGAAATATTCTGCAGCACTGTTAGGAAATCTATCTTGGGAGGGGAAAGAAGGAACTAATATTTCTTGTTTTTTTTTGTTTCCTCTGGTGCTTGTATTGAGCTTATTGATTTTTTTTTTTTCTTTTGCATTGTGTATTAACTGCAGAAGTAAGATTTAATCAAACTTTATAGGAAGCAACGTCAGTTTTAGTTATTTCTCTACGATGTTCTTCTCCTTTCTTTCAAGCATTCACTTCAGTGTGCTTGGCAATTTCAAAACTCAACAGTGAAAGTAAAAAGAAACAAGTCTCCTTAATGTAACGCTAGCTGAAGAATAGCTTCAGTTCTATATTAATGCTGTATCCTAATAATATTGTAAGTACTATGACTAATATTCTTTGAATATTTCTTTTTTTTCAATCATCTCCTTGTAGAATCCAGAGCCCAAAATTCTAAGGAACTGGTAGTTTGGTGATAAAAATGTTTACTAGGAAGGTGTTCTCATTTTCAGAACATATAAATCCCACCACAGATAAACTACACTCTATAAATTAAAATAAATCCTTAATGATATGCGTAAAGTTGGAGTTGGGGGACTGCTTGGCTAGAGGGAACAAGATGGTCAAGAAAAAGGGACATAGATGTTGTGGGGAGGTGAAGATGGAGGAAAGATGCTAGGGAAGAAAGCTTCTCATTTTATCTACGAGTGTAGACAGCAGACGCTGCTGCTGAATATTTGGGGTTGGTTGGTTTGTTTGTTTGTTAAACAGGCAGCCCATTCCCTAGTACAATAACAGCTTGTGACGCAGTCTAAACCTCCTAAATTTTTGGCAGTCTGTTGGGGTTGTAATGAGATGCATTAACGCTTAAAGGATAATTAAAGATAATGAGGTATAGAGAAAGTGGAGTGGAAGGCAGCACGCTGCACTTCTGAAAGCCAGATGATGGCAATCTGACTTTTGTTGAAAAGAACTGATTTTCTAAATAGAAATTTTTATAGTTTGATCTGAATACGTACGCAGCAACTGATGTGGTGCCAGATTGCAAACTGTTGGTTAAATTGGAGAAACTAGGATTTTAGAGGGAAAATGTGAATGTATAAGGGCCTAACATAAAGGAACTGAGAGCTGGGGGAAGCTGGGTCAAGGGAGCTCATTACTGCAATTTCTGTGGATTAATTTTTAGACCAGTCTTACTTCATGTTACTCCTTTAATGACAAAGGTACACATAGAGGATGTTGCTGCTAAAATTTGTGGATGACACAAAGTTCAAAAAATCTTCTCTCCATAGAAAAGAGAGAATGGTTGCATGGAAATGTGTGGGTGATTTCATAGGACTCGGGCCCAGAAACTGGGGAGATCTCAAACATTTTTGTGGCACAAAATAAGGTTTTGCCAACACCAGGCTCCTTCCTCCTTTCCCTGGGGGAAATGGAGCAATATCAGTGGAATAAAATTTAGAGCTCTAGGGCATTACAGTTCAAATGTCAATTATAAGTTCTGAGGCTAAATAATGGAAAGGATGAAGGTGGAAAGGATGAAGGTTGATTGGGCTACATAGTGACTGAACTAACATGGAGTGGTTGTGAAGGAGGTCTATGTATTCTTTGGAGGCAGTCACAGAGGATGTTTCCAGTAGATGGAGGAAATTACAGGTGGTGTTATAAGCAGCAGCTGGTGAGACATCATTTGGTACACTTCAGAAATAGTCATCTGGTTTGAGGAGAGGAAGAAAAACTGAAGCGTGTAGAGAGACAGGCAGCTAAGGTGAATGGGGAAATGGTGTCTCATCAGAGAAAGCTCAAAGAGTGTGTCTTGTGCAGTTCAAATAAAGAAATCATTTGTGTGTTGCCTATAAATACACAGATGGAGACTGTTGAGGGGCTGGAGGAACTATTTCAACTGAAAGATGATATAAGCAAAAATACAAGTGGGCATAGCCTGACCATTGCTAAATGTAGTCACAGGACTTGAAGCTGGAATTCTTTGGAGTCAGCGGGAATAGTGAGTCTTGGTCACTATTCCTTAATCACTCGATGTGTCAGTGAAAATGGAACCGTAGTGCTTCCAGCCCAAGTGTGTTCTGAATTTCCTGAATGCAGTCCTGTGACTGAACAGCTCTCCTGGAGCTTCTGTTCTTCAGGATTCTGTGTGATTTCCTGTGTTCCATGCAGGCAGGGATAACGCGGTGACACTTTGACAGTAGTGGTGGCCTTTCCTCAGAAATAGATCGTGGTTGGCTTCTTCCCAGGGCTGAGGGCAGAGCTTTTGGTTTCCTATGGACCTTAACAAGGGAATGGGAGGGGACAGAGCTCTGATGCGAATTTGCCTATGCTACATTTTGAACTAGAGACTAAATTAGTTTTTGGAAGGGTTGTTTTCTTACTACAGAATATTTATAGTTGGAAGAGGCCCACAAGAATCATTGAGTCTAATCCCTGTCTCCACGCAGCACCACCCCAGATCCCATGCCTATGTCTGAGAGCACTGTCCAAATGCTCCCTTGAGCTCCAGCACTCATGGCCGTGCCCACAGCCCTGGGCAGGCTGTTCCACGATACCTGAAGGTGCTGATGGTTAGATAAAGGAAACCTGATTTTAAAAAACTGAAACAACTATGATATGTTGTGTTGCTGTATTGCACGTGGATCTCAACAGTTTTACTTGTAGCAATGTGGCAGAGGAAGAAAAAAGCTTTGCTTTTGGAAGACAGAGTTCCATGGCAGCTGGGACCAAGAAAGGATGTTGTTCGATTCCACTGTGTTTTGTAGGAGATGCAGTGGGTGAAATATGCGGGCTAATAAATATTGAACTGGAGGTCTTTTACTTAAGTGCACAGACTATTCAAATGCAAGTTTTTCAGTGCTATGTCTACAGGTTAATTTTTCAGGTTTATATTTTTCTTTTTATTCAAGGCGATATGTTGCTAGTGGTTCTTGGCAGACTTCTTTCATACTCTGCTAAAAGGATTTTCCAGTGTTGCCATCAATTTGGTCGCTACCTATCACAATCTTCTGGTGTTCAACATCAGAAATGTCAGCTGTTAAAATTTTATCTTCCTAGTTTGTCCCAATTTTTAACACCATCTGAGCATATTGTCAGATCACTTTGAGATTTTTTTTCCAAAACCAATGACAACTTTTTAGTAATTTGTTCAAATGTATATATAATTAAGCTTTCTCCAGTTCTTTTCCTAATAATGCATTTTATTTACAGATAAATTTGCGCCTCATCTTGGTAAGCGGAAAAACGAAAGAGTTCTTGTTCTCACCAAATGACTCTGCTGCAGATATTGCAAAGCATGTGTATGACAACTGGCCGATGGGTAAGTAGCTGCGTGCCTCTGGCATTTTAATGGCAAGTTTGAAGTTTCCCTCTGTTTTCAGACTGAAGTGCTAATAAATGTGTTCTCAGCATTCAGATTTACATGAAGTAAAATTGTCATCTTGCCTTTGTTTGTTTCTTAGATTTAGATGTCTTGACTGTTTCCTTCTTTGTTTCTAAAACTCGCTTTCCCAGACTGAAGTTACTTCTTTATCTTTAGATGCTTTTCCTGATTAATTTTGGTAGAGGATATGATAAGTGGAAGACCTCAAAATGCTGGAGATACAAAACTACTTATGTGAGGATAGCTAGTGGAAAACATGGTGTGTCACAGAAACACGTTTGTGGTATTGAGTCTCAAGTTTTTTTCACTTACTGCCTTATTGTGGGAAGGATCTGTATTAATATTTTCCCAGGGAAAAATGAAGTATGAAAGAACATTTTAAGAGGAATTAGAAGACAGGGAGGGAACTAAGAGTGTTTATATGAATATGTTTGGTGCTATGCGGGAATACTACTCTTGTAAATTGGAATTGAAGACTAAGGTGTATTATTCACATATGTGAATAGTTTCATAAAGACAAAGTGCTACTGTTTTCCTTGAGTATGATTTCATGGGAAAATAGCCAAAGCGCAGACATAGCATTACATATGATGAAAGAAAATGCTTCCTTTGGTACAGGATTTCATCTGGGTTACTATTTTGATAATGAAAAAGGCTATTATTTGCACAAGACTACAACACTACAGTATCTGTTTCTGTTGTGTCTTTGTCACAGAAGTGGAATAGATAATAAACTGTGCCAAAAACTTAATGCTGATAATCTGTATTTTGGACTTTAAGCTTGCCATCTTTGAGGTCAGTAAGAACAGGAGTTCTTGTGGTTGCTCATTTTGCTGGGATGTAGCATTATTGTAGCCCTATATATTTAGTAAAATAAATAAGGAAGAGGCTTATTGTCTTCTGAAATATTAGATACACAACACTTCTACACTAAGAAGTCTGGTTGATGTCATGTATTTGTAGCTGCTGTACATATTTTAATGTGAGCCTATAAAGTTTATTTCTGAACATGTGACCTTGCAGTCTAAAGCTTGTATCATGCCTTTTTATATGCATGGCAAAATGTAGCAGTGTTCAGAAGCAAAGGGTTACTTTCTGCTTCATATTGTGTTGGAGCATTTGATTAGGAAGTCTTCGGCAAGCATTATTTTAGGCATGTGAAGTAATATATGAACTAATACTGAATAACAAGGGAAGTCATAATAATTGAAATGATTTCATGCCACTGCAGCAAAACAGGTATGTTGAGTGGTTGTAGCATTAAGTGTGTGATAGGGTTTGCTTCAGCTCTCCTTTACATCACTAAAGGCTTAAAGCCAGTAAAGCAGATTTTGGTAACCATAATGTAAGTTAACAGAACAGCATCAAAGGTGCAAATATTGGTCTATATTTGAAAGTTAGATAGTGTTTTGTTGTTCAGATACGTTTCTAATATGATCTGCTCTTACTACCACATGAAGAGCTTGAAAGTTGCAGACTCAGTTTATATTTGAGGAGAAACAGCCTTTAAAATCTCATCTTGAAGAAAATGAAAAACAGAACTGGGCATGAGAAGCATCAGTTCAATTACCTGGTATCCCGTGGGAGTGCTCTGGATCTTCTTCATGAATATTTAATTGCCTGCACTAAGAAGGATAGCAGCAATTTAAAAGACTGAGGGAAAAACTACTTGGGAAAAGTGTATAGGTTTTCATATACATTATTAGCCTGTTAGCTTTTTTTAAGTGAGTTCTGTGCCATAGGACTGAGAAATTCAAAGGAGGACAAAAGTTTGTTTGAAATGGAGAGGATATGAAATCACTGTTTTTACTGTCGTTGTGACTTGTCATGATCTTGTGGGGAGGAAAAAAACCAACCATGAAGTATCTTTAGTCACATGCTAGCGAACTTAAGCCAAACCTCTCTTCCTCCTTTGGTAAGGCAATTGTTGATTAAGGATTTCCTGGCTCATAGTGGAGAATGCTAAGTTAATATCCATGAATACAATGTAGGTAGGTTTCCTGTTCCCTTGCATCCCTTTTCTTCTAAATAACTTTAAAAGATGTTTTGTTCAGGAATTATCTGTTAAGCTTTAACAAGAAGAAGAAATTATAAAAGAAGTCATAGGTAAATATTTTCTTCTTGGCTCACTTAGTCATCAGTGGAATTTGAAAATTGAAATAGTGTCAGAAATGTTTCAGATTGCAAGCCAAGAAGCAAGAATTAAAAAGATGGGTAAATTGGCAGGTTAACAATGAGAAAATACCTCTGCCAAAATACAGTCTGTTGTCTTCTGGTTGCTGTTCTGTATCACTATGGTACTGTAAATTGGCTGATCTTTACAGCCAGAGTCTCTGTGCAGTTCAGATGCTACAGAGTAAATGTGATTATGTAAACCTGGTACCTTCCAAAAAGTAGTTTCTCCTAGCAGTGTGATAATTCCAATCCTTAGCTTAGTCCCCCTCCCAGCGCAGCAGAAATGGCGCGTGCTTTCGTTGCCAGACAGTTGAGTCAGATGAGTGGCAGTATTTGAAGTGGCTCTGGTTGCCGAGTTTCATCAAAGCTCGCAGCCCAGGCCTGCACCCGGTGACCCTACAGCTGCTGCCCTGCCTACCCACCCGGCCACCCTTGTGCTCCCACCGGCTGCCCACTGCTTTCCTCCTTTCCCTTTTCAGTTCTCCTTTTGTGGTGCCTTGCCGCTGTCTGTGTGCTAATTGTATGTTCCCAGTTAACAGGTTGGCCTCTGTCTTCGGTCACCATCCCCTGCTGAATATTCATTTTGGTATACAAACGCTACAAAAGCTGCAAAAGAGCACATTTGTGAGCAGCTGTTAGCAGATATCTGGTCAGCTGAGAGACAGAAGAGGCTGCTCCCAAAGAGCCCATTTAAATGCAACATTTAAAGGTTTTTATATTTATTCCAAAAGCAAAGTGCAGATGTATTTGTTCATATTTTTACAGGGAACAGTGAAAGAGTAGGAAATGATCATCTCAGCTTATAAATGATTTATTACAGCCTAGGAGTTATGGGAAATGCATTATAGGAAAATGTATGCTTGTTTTTCCCGAATTGCTATTTGCTCCATAAAAACATCCCCAGATTGTTCTTGGAGACGTTCCTTAAAACACACCAGTAAATGTCTCCTCTGTGAGAGCCCTCTGTTCGGCCTCCCCACAGCGACTATTTGGGCTGTTGAGTTCCCTGCCGCCTCTGGACATGGAACTGGCTCAAGCTGGTCGGCATCGAGCGCGGCTGAGCAGCCCACAGGGTGCTCAGGTCTGTGATCTGGGAGCCCTGTTTCAAATGACCGGTCACATGCACCACTGTATGCAGCTGCTTCTCAGTGCTGGAGAAAGGCTCCAGTTAGACAGCAAAGTGGGGAGGATGAGTATGGCTTCAGAATGCTCTGAGCTGTGGAAGAATGAAAGAAGCAGTTTTGGCAAAATGAGTATTAAGCATCAATGTTAACAGGAGTCAGCTTGCCCTTAAAGTATGTTGTTCAGAACTTGTATATATGCATCTTAAGTATCTCATGCGGTCAGTGAGATAAGTTAATAATACTTACACTTGCAGGCAGGCAATTAGATGTTTCAGTGCCTAGTGTCAAGTAAGTTTAAGAACACATTTTAGATGAATTGTCTATCTTCAGTCTGTGCTCTCTTCAGTGTTTCATGCAGGAGAGTCCTGTACCTGGTTTTCTTCCAGAAGGTGAGAGAAATAACAAGGATATCACTGATATCTGTCTAAAAGGAACATAACTGAAAATTCTCTTACTTTTCAGATTGGGAAGAGGAACAAGTCAGCAGTCCAAATATCTTGCGGCTTATTTATCAAGGGAGGTTTCTTCATGGCAATGTGACACTAGGAGGTATGAAAGTAATTTTCGTTATCCATGCTACAGCAAGGCAAAGAGCATTTTTATTATTACTGTTTTTTTTCCAGTGCAGTAAATATTACTTCCCTGTTCATGATCACGGTATGATTTGCTTTATACTATTTTGCTTCGGCATGGAATGGCATATTGTATCTTATCTTGTGTTTTTCTGTTCTATTATGACTAGTTGTTAAAGTTTGGGATGTACCAACTGGTCAGTTTAGACTCCTGCAGAAATAAGCGGTAATGATGCTTTTATTTTTTGCCTTGCCAAATGGAATATTTTTTCCACTTTTCTTACCCTGATTTGAGGGCAAGTTACTACTTCAGTGTTTTAAAATAGTGGATAAAGATTATTATAATTGAGTAAACAGTGCTTTAAACCTTAGTGCAATGAAGACAGACATCCTATGAATGAGAATGAGGGGAAGCATTCTTGCTGTCCAGTGCTCTCCCAGGGATACAACTGCATAGTTAGGTGAAAATAAAAGTAAATGGCTCCACTTCATCTACTCAGAGAATGCAATTCAATTATGCCCCCTTGTGGCAAGTTTTTCTGCAATTATGTACTTTTTTAGATGGCTCTCTTGGATGGAGTTGTGACACAAAGCTGTGACAGCGATCTTTCCTTTTATCTCTAAAAAGTTGCCAGAGTTAATAGCAACTTTTGCAATGAATGTATTCTCTTCAAGCCGTTTCAAAAATAAATACTCCTGCCTTCTCTGGGTGTTCATGCGTTTGCTTGATTGCTATACAGAGAAGATAATGTGGTACAAAATCACTAATGAAATGTTTCTGAAGTTCATCTGAACCAGGAAGGAATATTTCTGGACTGCTTATGATGGTATTTCCATTATGGAGTGACTGGAACGATAGAGCCATTGATTCATTGCCTACCATTGCTAACATTGGCTGATGATGTACTTTTAGAACAGGTTTGCCCTCCATATAAATCAGTTTTCAATGCTGCTATATAAACTGAAAAGATCATTGTCAACTCAAAGAGAACTCTGAGATTTTTATTCTCTTTAATTTGTATGTTCACCTCGTGCCAATGTGTGTAGCTAGTAGTGGTTGGAGAAGGACTGAAAGACAAGTGTTAACTCTTGGATCATGTCTGCAATTACAGACGTGGATCTTGCCTTACATTTTCCAGGGGGGTTTTCTTTACCATTCACCTGTTGGTGTTGTTTTTACTAGTGCTTGCTCTCTTCACTGATATCTGTCTAAACCTGAAGCAGTCTTGAATATTTGTTGAACAAGCTATGCTGAAAAATAATAGCTGTGTGCTGTTGACTTTTACCTTCTCTCAATCTGTTCTAAATTGTTCTAAATGCTTTGGTTCTAGGCATTTCAGTTCATTGTTAATCACTCATGCGTTGCGATTTAAGCATCATGTTTTTACCCTAAGGACCTGACATACCTGACATGTATGTTAGTGTTTTTCAAAGATCTTTGTTGCTGTCTTGTTTTTAATAAAATAATTTATAAAAAAATCTAAAACAGTGACTTACTGTAGTAGGAATGAATTTATCTGGAGTGAGGTAAACAGCTCAAAGGGCAACAACAATTCCTGTAGCAGCCTGAAAAGGCTGTTATTTCATTATTACAAAGTTTCTACTAATCACCCGAAGTGAACTGGTGAGTTTTAAAAGTAGGGGGAAAAAAGCTTTCTTGTTAAATACAACATTTAGTTTCTTATACCATTGTAGTACAGTTCCATTATGCTTTTCTATCTGCAGCTCTCTATAACTGCTATAGCACTTAGTGTTTTATTTGCTTTAGGTGATTAGGAAATATTGACTGGAATTTGAACTTACTGTGTACTGAAGCTTTATCAACTAGTGAAACAAGAGTTTCCAAGGAAACTGTGGTGTGGCTTTTTAAACAGGAGTCCATTTTGATCACATTTAAAATGACATAGTAATGTTCTTGCTGTAGCCTCACTGATGCATAAGAACTCAGACTCCTTTAAATGCAGAATCCTCAAAAAAAAAAAAAAAAAAAAAAAACTGAAAGAAAAGGCTCTTCAGA
>JAOWBP010067975.1:0-32350 GCA_028571105.1 Tragopan temminckii
TTAACAATTGTGCTGTAGAATTTGTAACATTTGGCACTGTAACGTTATTTGTGGATGATGACAATTCCGGCACTTGATGACAATTATTATTATTTTTCAATGTTGATGAATGAGGAGATTGTTTTATGTTAGGTTTGATAATGGAGCTGGTTGTGCTGCTCACTGGTGTTGTGTTATTCAATATTGCAGTACGAGTTGATTGAGTTGGCTGTGTTGGGATTATGGCAGATAATTCTTGTTTTGTTTGTTGTTGCTGTTGTACATCCGAAGTTAATTGGTGACCATCTTGAATGTTGCTATTGGAAACAAACAAACGAAAAAAAAATTCGTATCATAAATCATAATACCGAAACAATTTACCGGACAGTTACCGGACCAGAAACCAAAAAAACCTACCTAATAACTCGGTGAATCAATATAATACTTTGTGGTTGGCTGACATTCGGTTCATTTATAATGGTAGCCTGTGTGGATATCCAACGATAACCACCAGTCTTGGCCAAAAATTTATATTGCCCAAAATCGCACTGTCCTTTAGCGAACACTATTGTACGGAAAAAACGTAGTGAAAAAAAAAACAGAAAACAAATTATTATTTAAAATGTTGTTAAACCGTTCGCTTAATGGGTTATTTAATAATAAAAATTCACTCTCTTTCTCTCTCTGTTCGAAAAGCAGGACACATTTTTTAGTTAAAAACAAGCAAACCGGATAATAATAAAAATATCAATTAGAACCAAAAGAGAAAGCAAACCAGGAAAAAACACCGTTTAATATTTTATTATTTATATACGCCATTAAATTATGATCCCGGGGATCCATATACCAGGAAAAAAATGTGGATCCAAAAAAAGTATCCAAGGATCCCTGGTATCCGGAGGTTTCCAAAGTCAAAACTTACAAAACAGAAGCATTTGAAACAATACCGGATTTTTCCATTCTCAAAATATCAAAAAATATGATTAAAGCAAGCCACCAACAAAAAAACGTACCCGAATCAATCAATCAAATCAATCGATTTAATCAATACAAATATAAATTGATAACAAAATCAATATAATGCTTCTTTTTTGACCAAAGTTGGATATTTTTTTAGGATAATTTTTTTGTTGGTCGGTTTGCTATAGCAAAAAAAACACACACAGAAAAATACGGAAATCCAAAAAAAACGGCAGTTTTTTACAAGAAAAATCTTGTTCCAGATATAAATTTTGGTTAAATTTTTTTATCATTGAATGATAATTTAAAAAAGATTAAATGTTGATCATCATCATGGTGGTTAAATTAAATTAAATTTTGATGACTTGCTTCTTCAAACACAAACACCAGATCATAAAAAAACCTCGATGTTTGTTGCTGTTGGTGATGATGATAATAAAAACCAAAAAAACAAACAAACAACATAAAAACGTTCGATTTCTTGAAGCACGATGTTATTTTACCACTACCCATTTTTTTATGATGATGGGTAAGGTATATGTAATAATAATCTAATCTAATTCGCATACCAAAATCAAATCATCAACATTTACACCAGACCATCAAGACAAGACAAGACAAGTAAACATCTAGCGAGACACATAGAAGATCATAGTGATCATTCATAATGTACGTGCACATACAACAACAACAACATTATTCTTTTTATATTTTGTCAACCATCCGAATCAAGCAGCCATCAAGACACAAGCTTTGTTATATTAAATTTGATTTAGTTGATGACGTTATTAAATCAAAAAACAACCAGAAAAAAAAGATACAACCTTGGATATTCGTTATCATTATGATTGTATGCTATCACATATCATCATCAAATATAAATAAAAAACCAGAAAAAGGCAGCCATTGAAAAGCATCAAGACTAAACAAATTCATTGTTGATATTTATGATCCAATATCATCATCATCATATGCGTTTTTTTCCTTATAATCCAGGATATTAGACATCGTTTATAATCACGTGAAACAAAACAAAAAAAGCATTGCAGTGAAGCTAACTTTGATTGCTTTTTTTTTAAAAAAATAACCAATCATGTGAATTAGAAATCTATTTTTTTTTCTTCTTCTTGACCAATCAAAACCTTTTTTCAAACATTATTGAGTAGGCGTGTCTCTTATCTTATAATCTAATCCTTTGAAAACAAAATCATGATAAAACTTTGAATCCTACACAAGCAGAGACATGCTGGCTGTAAAAATAGAATAATGAATATAATGTTGAGTGTGTTATGGTGCTGGTGTTGGCATTTGTCTTGTCTTCATTCATATTTCACTGCAATTAATATCATTTGTTATAATTCAAAGTGACTGCCGGGCTCACAATACAATTACATACCAACACCAAGCAAAGAATGCGTATAGAATTTTCCTTCTTTTTTTTAAAAAAAAACAAGACTAGAAGAATAATGTTGGTGGTATGAGTGACAGATTTGTGTTACAATGCTACCATTTTCATTGTTCACTGTTTCACAAAGCAAACTGCTGCCAATTCCTCTATTACCAAAAAAAAATTATTTTTAGGATAAAAATGGTCATTCAGTTCGTTTAATCAAATGGATAACTCATTCCCCGATCAACATTATCTACAAATATGTTATCCAACTGTATCCTTGTATCCATGGATCCAAATCGATTCAGCATGATTCCAAATCGGTTGACCAAATCAAGCAAACATAGATTGAATAAAGCTAGTCATCATATTTCTATTATATTCTCTTCAATATCGTGTTTGTGTAATAATGTTTTTAAATGTCAAATGCCATAACAAATGCCTGTGAATTCTATTTTAATACGGCATACCGACAACAAAATATAGCTCACTTTCTATACAATTTTTTTGCTATAGCAGAACAAAAAATAGAAACATGCCAAGTTTTTTTTTCTTCACTTGCTTTTTTTCTAATGAATGATCAGAGAGAGCAGAAATTGTAGAAGCAGGAAAATAATGGGTTTGTCAAACACCAGAATCATTCATAAAATACGTTACACTTACACAGACAGACAGACAGACATCCTGGAAACAATCAAGTCTAGCTTTCCCTCCCTTCCAAACTTATTATAAAAAAAAGGATTTCTGGAAAGCGCTCTCTCTCACCAATCGAGAAAGTTTTTTTTGCCGGTCAATCAAAACGCCACGCCCATCCTAGGCGGGGCTTTTGTATTATATTTTTTTTGATTATTATTGTTTTTTTTTCAGCAAAAGAATTTGTGAATTGTTATTCAATCAAATATCGAGACACAAAGCAATGCGGCACCATAGCATAACATTGTGCAGACTGCATTTGTGATGCCCGTGTGTTCATGCACATTTCACAACCAAACAGGCAAAAAAACAATTCGGGTACAAAAATACATAATTTATAAATGGATTGTGTGTGTGTGTGTGCTCGCTCCCATAATAAACGTATGAGTAAATGGCAAACAAACAAACAAAACCCAGTAAAATATTTATGGCCACACACACGCTCTTATAAAAAAAATGGCTCCACTGTTTTTTTTAATATTCAAAAAAACCCTAGAAAAAGTCCTGTCCGTAAATGTCGGAACGGGAGATAATTCATTAGAAGAACAAGGACCTAGAAATACAGCATCTAGAATTTCTTGCCAAAAAAAAACCTAGGTTCTTTGTTTATTTTGTGTAAAATTTCCCTAGCACAGGGTCCCGGTCCCTAGTCCCTTCCTGGTCCCAGAGCAGAGACGGAAGAAAACCCGAAAACCAACAAAAAAAATCAAAATCGTTATTCAAGAATAATAAAAAAAATTGGAACAAGCACACACACACACACACACCAGCCAAGTCCAAGGTTGCCTAGTTTTGTTGTTGTTTGTTGTCTTATTATTGTTTGGCTGTGTTCGTGTGTCCCAGTTGACGCGCAATTGACGTAAGCCCCTAAGAACACCAGAGATTGCGCAATACGTTTTTGGGACACTAGAAAACAAAAACACTAGGAATCCAGGAAGAAAGATCCTGGCCACCAGAGTGAGAGAGAGAGAACGACGCGCGCATTGATTTTCATTTTTGATCATTGAAAACCAGCAAAAAAAACCAACCAAACAATTCGGGTTTCAGCGGCAAACAAGAATCCTGGTGCTGTGTCCAGAAACACTTAGCCCAGAAAAAAAACGGAGCCAATTCTCTCGACTATCAAGAATATAGGGATCCTAGAACCAGAATCCAAGAATCCAAAATTGAGCCATGGATACATGGATACAGGGATACACTGTACGCACACACACACCAGTCTAGCTCATTGACTGGCTGGCTGTACCAGACCAAGCAGCAGACCATAACAGCTCTACCATTATTTCTCACAGTGTATTTTTGGAACAAATATTCCCCATTTATATATATCGATTTGTTTCGCTCTCTCTCTCTCTATAAACACAAGGATCCTTTTTTGTGGATTCATTCGATTCTTCTTTTTTTGTTTGTGGATCCAAACAAAAAAAGAATAATTAAAAATCTCTTTTTTCTCTGTTTTGTCAAGTTGACAAATTAACTAAAAAAACAGAATGATGAATTAATTCTCATAAAAATGATAAAGAAAGCATTCAAGAGATAATTCAAGAATCCAAGGATTCTAGGATTCTTTTTTGGATATCTGGCTTCCAGAAATCCAAGATTCTTTTGGATAACTAAAAACCAGAACAGACTTTTTTGATTAAATGATTGTTTTTTGTGGTTGTCTAATTCATTTCAGTAAAAAAAAAATAGTGAATTAATTTTCCGTCCACAAACAGCATTACACACCCATTCATATATATACACACTATGATAAAAGAAAAGAGAGGCAGTACGGAAAAAAAGGTGCACAAATATAGCTCTCACAATTTTGATGATGAAAAGGCAAGCCAGTCACCAAAAAAAACAAACATTCTGCCTTACCAAACCAAAAAAAAACACATTAAAACTGGACTAAGCTATTGTTTTTGTGTGTGTTTAGCACACAGGAAGCTATTATCTAACTAAACATGAACCGATTTTTGTGTGTGTTTCATGGATAATAAAAAGCAATAAGCAATTAGCAAACAAAAACAAAGTTCCAGAAACAACTACAAAAAAAAAGAATTTTCCAGAAAAAAAACTTTTTCTAATGGAAACCTGAATCGTTTTTTTGGCCAAAAATTTCGTAATTTTTCTTTGGTTTCATCTAAAAAAATCAATCAGAAAAAATTACCTTTTGATGATTGGTCAATGATGGTTTAAAAAAGGCACAAAATCAAAGATTTTTGGAACTTAAAATTTTTGGAACACGTAATCAAAATTCAAACAACAAAAATTCACGTGTTGAAAAAGTGATAGAGAGACAGGCTGATATAGTGAAAGAGCAGTTCAGTTTCTATGAAAATCTTGATGTTTAATTTGGTAGTTGCCAGAGGCAGACAGCAAAACAAATTCTCATTAACAGGTAAAGGTAAATTTTTCTTTCTCTGATTAATTCATAGACACAAAAAAATAACCAATCAAATTCTTTTATCTTTTTTCAAATGAATTTTCATTGGTACATTGCGCCTCGGTGGGTGTGTCCAATCATTCGCTTTTTTCTTATTGGTTGTTTTTTCTCTCTTTTTTTGCTGATTGGCTGGTTAAAATCAGACAGACAGACAGACATCAAGACGTTTTAGTTACATTGAAGAAACGCGGTTGAAATGCGAGATCACATTTAACCAGGCAAGCTAAAACTGATGATGATTACCACACCACACTAAAAGACCATGAAATTTAAAGAGAGAGAGAAAGTTTGCCTGCTATGAAATCAGCATCAAAACATTCAATTTAATAATCATTCATTATGGTTAATCAATGAACAAACACACATCACATCACATGAGAGAACAGGCAGACACCACACACAACACTAACCAAATAACACCAATCACAGTGAATGATTATTTAAGAGAAATGTCACAACATATTTGAGCAGTTCATTTTAGAATCATTTTGTTTAGATCCAAAAGAATCCTAACACCACAATCCATAATGCATAGTTCTTTGGCATTTAATGAGGATTCAGGAGGATTCTTATAAGCAGAATTCTTGATAATATTCCCTCTTGGTGAAAATTCACAAACACAATTTCCAACCAAAAATTCTTCTTCAAGAATTCTCAAACGAATATTGTTGAGTGTTATTTTTCATTGAGAGAAATATATTGAGGAACTTAAACCCGTACACACACACAGAGACAGACAGACAGACATAGACAACCGACCACCACCACAGCACATCATCACAAACAACGATGCGGACTTGGTCGTAACATTTTCATTTATAATTCTTTGAAAAAAAACGGAATCATTCACATATGTCGTTTTTTATGATTTTAATCAATCATTTTATAATTATTCAAATTAAAAAAAATTGTTTTTTTTGTTTTTTTGCAGGTCTGCTGGTTGAATAATTCTGCTGCTCTTCGTATATATTTTCTTCTTGTTTTTTTTGGCTTATGTTTTTTTCTGGATATGTTGTGTTGTGGAAGTGGCACACACACACACACACACACACCAAGATTCGCATTCGAAAACTTGATGCCGCCACCACCAGAAGAAGAAGAAGCAAAAAAACACACACACACACTAAACCAGGATTTTTTCTTCAAGAAAAATAAAAACAAGAATGCAGCCAAAACACAAAACAACAAGACGACAAGGATTCACCAACAATTTCCAACACAAACTGTGTCATTAGAACACTATACAACAACAATACGATAACAGCATGGTAATGGCATGTCTATATATCATAACATGCCGCATCATGCACACTGCGCATGCTACAACCAGAAATCATCTCTATTTTCTTAATAAAAAACGATCCTAAACACCGACCCTGTTTTTCTATATATCGAAAACACACATACATTTTCTCTCTCTGGCCAAAAACTGAAGCCTGAAGCCACAAACCAAGACCGGAAGATTCAAACACTTCCTTGATGATCGATAGATCCATTTAGATGGACAATGATCATCACCACAACGAAAACATTGACGTATGTGTTTTTGTCCATAGCAGGTATCGACAAACAACAACAGCAACCTCATAGCTCAAGCACACACAACCAGCTATAGCCAGTTTTTTAGCAGCCAAAAAAAAACATCAAAGCAAAACACATTTGTACCCGAAAACATGTGTATATCATCATCATATACCATGCTCTCTCCCTGAAAAAAAGTGAATGTTAAAGGAAATCATGAAGATAGCTTAACAACAAGCCATATTTTTTTTGAAAATTGCTAGCTAAATAGTCGTATACACACAGACATACAGACAGAAACTTGTGAAATTCAATTGAAATGTATGTGTGTGTGATGCTATGCAGTGTACGGGGCATCAATTTCAATGCAGAGTGAGAGTGAGATTGACGTCAGAAACAAAACAAGAAAAACCAAACCAAAATGAACGCAAAATTCAATAGAGACTGACAGACATAAAAAGATTGTGTGTGTGAAACTATTGCTTACCAGTATCAAAAAGCCAAGCCATCAACACTAACTTAACCAGTAGACAATTGATTCTCTCACATTCTCTCTCCCTAATGATGATTCCTTGCAATTCTGGATATTATCCTCCAAACAAGCAAGCAAGCATCCTCACCAAAAAACAAAAGCATCTTGTGTGTGTGTGGTGCTGGCTTTGTATCTTCATCTAAATTTACCATCTTATTAAATTATCTCTACTATAAAAAAATAGTCTAAGAGTGGAATATCTGGAGACAATCCAAAACCACAGCACACAAGCCAGAGAGAAAGAGACAGGATTTAACCAGATTTTAGTCAACCAACAATGATAATGCCATTTCTATTTTATAGAAAATAGATTTATCAAACACCATAATCCAAATTCTGTCTCGTTCTCCCTCTCTTACATTCTGCCTTGTTGACAAACCAGAATTCCTGATTCTTTTAATATTCAAAAAAGACAACCAACATTTCTTCATTTTTTGTCTTTTAATATTCAACACACAAACTCGCTCTCACCCACTCTCGCTCTCTTAATTCCAAAAAGATTGTGAATCCAGCCAGCCAGGCAAACAGCTAAATCCTTCCATAGAAAAATAATATTATTTTCGAAAAATCATCATGATTCGGATGCTTGATTTTTTTGTTTGCTTTCCCAATGACTTGACAAAAACCTTGATCTACAAGACACAAATGTTTCGTTTAACGAACTAATAAATTACCAAACAAAAAATTGCTAGTTTTAGGACACAAACACACTTAAATAAGAGCGCACGCCCACGCATATAGGCCACGCCTACGCACACTCCCACTCTTTCTCAAATAACCAATCATAAAAAAATTAGAGTAGAGTGTAACTTACGTGTTTTGAACAGTACGCTTAACTGTGTGAAATCATTGGCATCAAAATATTGATAGAATGATTTACCAATCAAGTCATTCACATTGTAACCAAATAGGTCTTTGACGCTGTTTTTTTTGGCGGATGTTTCACGGTTAATATTGCATTTTTGTGTGCATAATTAGAAAAAAACAATTAATTATTGATGATTAATTAAGATCGGGGGCGTGTACCTTTCATCGACATAAGCAAACTTCATGTCAGGTGTGTGTTTTGTGATGAAAACATCACTCTTCAATGGAATCTCGATTCTAATTGGATGTTGGATGACCTCGGCCACTGCAATCATGTAATGATGATAATTTTCGCCAATCATCTGTGAATGCAATGGCGATGCCACTTCCAGGTCGATCATTCGACCACAACATTTTATAACCTATAAAAAACACAATGTCCAAACATTAGCCCCGCCTTCTTTTATCTATTATAGGACAGCTACAAACCTTATAATTGGCTGATTTAAGATTTAGGTTACGTCCTTTATTTGATAATGTGCATTTCATGCGTATAAAATATGGTCCAACTGCTTCACCAATTGCTTCAATTAGGCGCCGCCTTTTTGGCGATATTTCCGCTGTCGCAGCTTTTTCCGGACATTTTGACGATGTTTCATTGATGATTTGCGCATGCTCAACAACTGCTTGGCCGTTGTTGGTTGAATTTTTTGTTGTTGATTTATTATTGGCTGATGATGATGATGAAGAAGATTGTGATTGGTTAGATGATGATGAAGAGGAGGAGTTTGAGGTTGATGATGAGGATGAAGATTGTGCTGTTGATGATGATGAGGAAGGAGGAGGAGCATTAGTGGATGTGGGCGTGGCGTTGTTTGTAGGCTGGGCGTAACGATGAGATGCATTGAATGCATTGTTGAGTGGCTCTAAAAATGATTTAATGTCATCGTGGTCGCACGGGTGACTGTAATCATAAATGCTCTGTCCCATCAGGTCGATGTGAGTCAACCCTAGGAATCGTTCGACATTGTCTGACAAATAAATAATATCTCCATCTTTGCTTAACACAAACATAAATCCATTCAACGTGTTTAAGATGCTGGCTTCGCTCAAATCGAACGCATCCACAATGTTAGGAACTATAATCACCAACAAGCAATTCCATAGGAAACAAAAGGGTTAAATTTTAACAAAAAAAAGGTCAAAGTGCACGAACCTTGAAATGGGTCGACAACGGAACGAATCTTTAAATAGTTGATGGCTATACGAACCAACGAAGCTTTATCCAAATTATCTAATATTTTTGATGAAACAGGCAATATTTGTTCGATTTCATCGAATATTTTTGCTTCTTGGCTTCTTCGTTCGCGGGCTGCTTTACGAGATTTTTCTTTACGTTTTTCTGAATTTCTGCAAACAAAACAAAATGAAAAAATAGAATTAATTTCAAAAAATTCTACAAAAACGCAACATCAGCGCTATCTGTCGGCGGAAGAGTGAAACACAAGTCATTCAACCACTTGTTGAATTTTTTTCTTTTGAAACTAAGAATTTATGATAAAACATACAAATAATTAAAATTAATTGTATTTAACAAATCACAATTATCATCAATTAATTCTTGTTGTTGTTGTTCATCCATAACCAAAGATTTTGATTGGTTGACTGGTGGAGGCGGAGCTAATAATTGATGACCACAAGTGGTCGTAGTAAACATTGAAATCTGTACATCCATTTTCCATTTGTTCACACACACACAAAGACACGCCCACCAAAAATATGATTCAAAGGGTTCACAAACAAACACAAAAACACAAACACACTTTAAAATTAAAATTAATTCAGTTTAATTAATTGAACACAGAGACACGAACAGTCGAGGATGCAAATACGAAATGATCCACAAAATAGCAAACAACTCATTCATAATTGATTGGTGGGCTAATGTGATCTAATCCCCTAACAAACCAATTAATAATCAATTATTAATTTTTTTTGATGTTGAGAAGAAAATTGCAAATATTGACCAGGGATACTAAATAAAACAATCATAATTGACATAGAAATGTAATTTGCAAATCAAACATGCCAAAGCAAGATACGTGAACGCCTTCATGTGCTGACGTCCATTCAAATATCATCCATTATCACATCCATAGAGAGAGATACAGAGAGACAATATTCAATGCTTCATGTTAACCTAAATTTAATTAATTTTAATTGTCAAACATTAAAATTCAATCAATATTGCTCGCTCTCTCTTGCTCTCCAGTTGATAATTTTTGGACATCCAGAGAGAGAAAATTAATAATTTAATTTTTTGGTGATTTGATAAATTAAATTAAAATTTTTTTTGAAAATAATGAGGACAGTTTAGACAGACCAGCTTGCTCTCTCTGGTATTTTTTGGTCGACAAAAATTTTTTTTTTTTGAAAAATTTTGTCCATTGTCGTTTTTAAACAAAAATCTTTTTTTGTTGTTGTTTTGCGCATGCGTGATTTATAAGAAAACAAAATCAATTACTGATTAATTTTTTTTAAAAATTATTTATGAATCAAAGAGTTGCCATTTCCTTGTGCAAGAAAAAAATTACGAAAAAAAACGAATTACGAATAAAAATTACGTTTAAAAATTTTTTTAGGGAAATATTTTTAAAAAATATTTCAAATTTTAAAACCAGAACATTTTTCTAGATTTAGAGGATCCAGTATCCAAGATTCAGGATTCCTGGTTAAGTATGAATCAATATAACAAAAATGCTTCAGGATCCAATGTGCTCAACATCCCTGGATCCAAGACCCTTGAATCCTTGGCCCTATGAATTTGACCTCAAAATTTCATTTGTGTGTGTGTTTGTTTGCAAACCAAACCAAACCAAATCAAACCGCTTTGCCACAGCAACACACAGAAATGTGGCCAACATTTCCTCTATTATGCAGTTAGCCAGATCAATCAAACAATCAACCAAATTACCATCACAGGGATTTTTGTTCTCTATATTTCTGTAGTGAGTGTTAATCACAACACCATTGCCACCAGACACCAAAAGACATTGACAAAACCAAAAATCGTTATCTCTCTCACTCTCTCATGCTCCATTCATAGATAACGTACATATTTTTGTTGTTATTTGATGATTGTTCATTATTATTATGATCCATGATAATATTTGTTTGTTGTTGTTGTTGATGATGGTCAACGATCAATGATGATTGATGATTGCTGATCATCAAACCGGATGTTGTTGTTTGTTGTTGTGTTTGATCATGAAACATTGAACAAGATTCTTCTTGTTGATTTGATGATAAAACGGAAGTAGATGTTGTTGATTGCAATGGCAACATTGATAATAAACAATCATCATTCACTATTAATTCGGATTTTATTTGGATGACCATTTTTTTCCGAGAAATTTTTTATTTTTGCACTAAGATTTCGTAAGTTTCACCAAAAAAACACACAGTTTTACACACTAAAAAAGATGGTTATGAAGATCCAAGAACAGGATCCAGGAAGTCGAGGATATAAACACCAGACATTGAGAGAAGGATCAACACTTCTGGTTAGCCCAAAATTTAGTTGGATTAAAAATAATTGTATACACACAAAAACACAAGCGCAAATGCAATGGAAAATAGTAATGGAAGAGAAAAAGACAGCAAGTGATAGTGTGTGATTGGTGTGGATCATGCAACAAGTGTTATCCACCATTACTAATGCTTTATGAATAGAAATTTTTTGGATTCACAAATCAACTTCAACAATCGCATACACTTTTGTATCCAAAAATACATAGAAAAAAGAGAAATACAAAAAATACATATACACAGCACAGAGAATAATTTCCAAAGCCAAATTCACATAGAAAAATTCCTTAAATTACGAGAAAAATGTATCCGAATTACGAGCACGTAATGATTGGATTCCTTAAATTACGAGCACAATTCACATTTACGAACACATAGTTTAAAAAAAATCACAAACAAAAAACTAAAAAACCAAGTAATGTTGATGGTTTGAAAAATCGACCATGTCTGATATGAAATATTTTGTTATGTTTGATGATCATCATTTTTCTACCAAAAAAAAAAAATGATCATCAAAACGTGTTTTAGTGTGGTATGATCTGTGGTAGTGGCATCATTTAGTTTACTAATTTACTAGCTACCAATATCGCAATCCGGTAGCCAAACATTCAAACAAAAAAGCTAGCCTCACATCGAATTTATCGCATTTTGTTTTTTTAAAAAAAAGGTCGAGTACTTTTTTTACGAACAAAATAAACAAACAACAAACAAGTACGTTTTTTTTGGATAAATAATTCTGGTTCATCTTCGTTTAAATTTGATTAACAAACAAACAAAACGTCAATAAGAATTTTCATAAAAAAAACAAAATTATAAAAAACAAGTTTTTTATGACGATGATTCATATAAAAAATAAATGAAATCTGACCATTTTTTCTGGATTGATCACCCTTTGGGACCAAATAATGATAACATAAAGTGATCATGTGCGCAAATCGTTTCTTTTTTATTTGAAAATATCCAAATATTTTTTACATATGAAATGTCCGTATAAAAGCATAGAAATGCATGCATCAAATCGGACATTTCATACTTCTAATTTTGAAAAAACAACATTTTCACAGTAAAAAAAAGATCAAGGACATTTATGTTGTCATCATCATAAGAAAATCTAAATTATTCTGATTTGAAGAAGAAGAAAAAAACATTCATTCACACATTAAACTGCAACGAATTGCGATCCAAGATAATAATTTTTTTATATGTTTTCTTCATCAAGCTTTCTAAATTTCGTTATGCAGGTACATAGAAAAAAATAAATAAATATTCGTTAAGAAAAAAAATATATTTTTTTGGCTGTCAAACGAAAAGCTAGATAGAGAGAAAAATTCAAGAATTCGTTAGCTAACTTTCAGAACCAAACCAGTTATCAACAAAACCATTTTCTGAATTAATCAATCTTTATAAGTAAAAAAGGATTAATAAATCATCATTGTGAATGTTGCTGTCTTTTTTTTGGTTATCGAAATTTCTAGTGTAGTGCACCTGTTGCACACACCAAACATGACGAAATGACGATTGGTTGCTTGCTTAACACAACTACGTAAACCAGCCACACAAAACGTCAACTAACAAATAAAAAAAGCAAGAATTAATCCATGATAACGATACACACAACCAAAATCAAAAATGACACACACACAAATGACGTCATTCTCACAATATTTTGTTTACCAGGTAAATCAATGATTTCATTATGCAACCAAGATTTATTCTTATAGATAACATTTTGGCTATTTTAAACAAGATTGCTTTTTTGAAGCTTGAATTATTATTTTGGTTTGTTCCTATCTGATCACTAGTTAAATTATTATAATTTAAATATAATTAATTTTAATTTAGTTGAGTCCAGTAATCAAATCAAATCAATCAATTTCCCTCTTAACAACCGGATAGTAACAAGCAAAACCAGAAAACCAGAACATAAAAACTATATCACCAAAACTATTCAAATTAATTAACAAACAAACAAAATCTTGATTAGCAATTTGCAATTTGCCTGTACTCTTGCACCATCATCAGGATTTCCCCCTAAATCCTTTCTCTCCAAAAAATGAAAGGATTTTTTGTTTCTCGGCCTCATCAACCAACATTTTTTATGTCCATCGATCAATCTCGAATACCTGTTGTGTGTGTGTTTCCCTCTGTCTCATTTTTATATAAAAAAAATCCGGTTTCAACCGAAATTCTAAACCAGAAAAAAAAATCCAAAAAGAAATCCATCATCCAGAGAACGAACATCCAAGCAAATAAAAATAAAATAACTTTATAAATAATTAATCAACTCTTGCTTTTTTCTTAGAATTCCATCCATCTTCATCTCAATTCAACAACAACGTTGTAATCGTTTATTTATTAATATTTTCTTCGAGAGAGCGAGCTATCGTTTTTTTGGTTAGTTAGTGTTGATTTCATCTCATAATGACATTTTCTGTATGTTTTTTTCAACCAAAATTTCAGGAAATTACCAGAAAAAAATCCACAAAAAAATTTAAAACCTAAATTGTCCATAAATCTAAATAACACCTTTTTAGATAATCAAAAAATCATTTTAGTGCAAAACAATTTTTTTGATAATTTAAAAAAAATGATAATTTTTCAAGATGAAAAACAACATTAAAAAGATCAATAAAAAAGATAAGAATCAATTGCTTTAATAGTTGTTTATTGACAAATCTTAAAACGAATCATTAATCATTTATGTCATATTTGTTGTTGTTGTTTTTTCTGTAAAGGGATTAACGATACGTACTATATGAACATCTCATTTTGGAACTATTTACAAACAACAAAAATCAGTCTATTAGTCTGTTGTCAAGCGATGTTGTTGTTGTTTTTTTAAAAAACAACAACAATTTTAGGACATTTTAATGACGACAACAAGCAACACCAAAAAAAGATGGAAGCCAAGATAATGTTTTTTGATAAAAATGAAGCATTATCATTTCCATATATTGCGATCAATCAAAAAACAACACCAAAAAGCGACCAAAACTGGACCCAACAAGTTTTCTATAGATGTCTGCTCATAGCTCATGTTCTTTACACACGAATCTCAAAGATAAATTGTAGTAGCCGGTGTGTGTTTGGTTGCTGAAGCAGCAAAAAAACTTCGAAAAAAACCAAACACAATCATTAGCGATCATCGTGATGGTTGCTAGCCAGCCAGGCTTGCTTTCTCTTTCTCTCCCAAACAAATTTCAATTCAAGGTAACGTTATATTCCACGAATCTTTTCTTAAAAAAACGCAAGAAAATTCCTGGAAAATTTTATTATTATTCCATCAATATAATTAATAATAAAATCATTGAAAATAAAAAAAATATTTCCAGAAATATTTCTTGTAAACATCTAGAAACACGATCACCATCTAGTGTTTCATTTTAGAAATAGAAAATTTATATTTCTGGAACACTTGTTTTCTCGTTCATTGACATTATGTCTTGCCCTTGTTTTTTTAAAATTTCTCTCTTTTTCTAGAAATTTCGTTCAAGACCAAGTATGCGTGTGTGTGATGTGCTTATAGCACGTGAAAAATCACGTAACACACACATATTTGTGTGATTATAAAATATCCTGATTTTTTTTGAAAAAAAGGCCAATTAATTTACAAGAAAATCGCTTTGAGAATGAGCACATCATCACTGTCTAAGTGTAAGTTTCAATGACTTTGTTTTTTAACAAGGATAATAACATGCAACATGTTAATATTTATTATATAACCATAAACACACACACAAGGATATAGATTTTTTTCCTATCAACACTTTTACTGTTGTGTGTTTTATCTTTTCATATAAAAACAAAACAACAATATTTCCAAAAATAACAGGATATTTTTATTATTGAATTTTTTTTCAAAAACAAAACCAGAAATTGATTTGGTTTTTTTTTGACAATCACAGCACTATTTTATCAGCCATATCAAAATTATTGGTTTCATTTTTTTTGGCTAAAGTTTTGCGGCACAAAATCAAAGTGAAGCCACCTTCATAAACAAGATAACCAGCCAGCCAGTCAGCCAGCCATCACCGAACATTCAAAAAAATCAAGCAGACAAGCAAGCATCATCTCAAGGTAGCATGCCAAACCAAAATGATATAAACACTTTGCCTGTCAATAACAAAAACAAGCCATATTTTTTTGGATGTTTTTTAATATGAAATCATAATAATTATTATTTCTGGTACACATGGAAAAAAACTCTGTCAACAAACAAAAAAAATTGACACAAAAATATTTAAAAAAAATATATCTCATCACATTGCTAGTGCGCATATGTGCATAGTGCATATATCTTTATAATCTCTGATTTTTTGTTATAATATTTATGTTGTTGACAGAGTTTTTTTCCATGTGTACCAGAAATAATAATTATTATGATTTCATATTAAAAAACATCCAAAAAAATATGGCTTGTTTTTGTTATTGACAGGCAAAGTGTTTATATCATTTTGGTTTGGCATGCTACCTTGAGATGATGCTTGCTTGTCTGCTTGATTTTTTTGAATGTTCGGTGATGGCTGGCTGACTGGCTGGCTGGTTATCTTGTTTATGAAGGTGGCTTCACTTTGATTTTGTGCCGCAAAACTTTAGCCAAAAAAAATGAAACCAATAATTTTGATATGGCTGATAAAATAGTGCTGTGATTGTCAAAAAAAAACCAAATCAATTTCTGGTTTTGTTTTTGAAAAAAAATTCAATAATAAAAATATCCTGTTATTTTTGGAAATATTGTTGTTTTGTTTTTATATGAAAAGATAAAACACACAACAGTAAAAGTGTTGATAGGAAAAAAATCTATATCCTTGTGTGTGTGTTTATGGTTATATAATAAATATTAACATGTTGCATGTTATTATCCTTGTTAAAAAACAAAGTCATTGAAACTTACACTTAGACAGTGATGATGTGCTCATTCTCAAAGCGATTTTCTTGTAAATTAATTGGCCTTTTTTTCAAAAAAAATCAGGATATTTTATAATCACACAAATATGTGTGTGTTACGTGATTTTTCACGTGCTATAAGCACATCACACACACGCATACTTGGTCTTGAACGAAATTTCTAGAAAAAGAGAGAAATTTTAAAAAAACAAGGGCAAGACATAATGTCAATGAACGAGAAAACAAGTGTTCCAGAAATATAAATTTTCTATTTCTAAAATGAAACACTAGATGGTGATCGTGTTTCTAGATGTTTACAAGAAATATTTCTGGAAATATTTTTTTTATTTTCAATGATTTTATTATTAATTATATTGATGGAATAATAATAAAATTTTCCAGGAATTTTCTTGCGTTTTTTTAAGAAAAGATTCGTGGAATATAACGTTACCTTGAATTGAAATTTGTTTGGGAGAGAAAGAGAAAGCAAGCCTGGCTGGCTAGCAACCATCACGATGATCGCTAATGATTGTGTTTGGTTTTTTTCGAAGTTTTTTTGCTGCTTCAGCAACCAAACACACACCGGCTACTACAATTTATCTTTGAGATTCGTGTGTAAAGAACATGAGCTATGAGCAGACATCTATAGAAAACTTGTTGGGTCCAGTTTTGGTCGCTTTTTGGTGTTGTTTTTTGATTGATCGCAATATATGGAAATGATAATGCTTCATTTTTATCAAAAAACATTATCTTGGCTTCCATCTTTTTTTGGTGTTGCTTGTTGTCGTCATTAAAATGTCCTAAAATTGTTGTTGTTTTTTAAAAAAACAACAACAACATCGCTTGACAACAGACTAATAGACTGATTTTTGTTGTTTGTAAATAGTTCCAAAATGAGATGTTCATATAGTACGTATCGTTAATCCCTTTACAGAAAAAACAACAACAACAAATATGACATAAATGATTAATGATTCGTTTTAAGATTTGTCAATAAACAACTATTAAAGCAATTGATTCTTATCTTTTTTATTGATCTTTTTAATGTTGTTTTTCATCTTGAAAAATTATCATTTTTTTTAAATTATCAAAAAAATTGTTTTGCACTAAAATGATTTTTTGATTATCTAAAAAGGTGTTATTTAGATTTATGGACAATTTAGGTTTTAAATTTTTTTGTGGATTTTTTTCTGGTAATTTCCTGAAATTTTGGTTGAAAAAAACATACAGAAAATGTCATTATGAGATGAAATCAACACTAACTAACCAAAAAAACGATAGCTCGCTCTCTCGAAGAAAATATTAATAAATAAACGATTACAACGTTGTTGTTGAATTGAGATGAAGATGGATGGAATTCTAAGAAAAAAGCAAGAGTTGATTAATTATTTATAAAGTTATTTTATTTTTATTTGCTTGGATGTTCGTTCTCTGGATGATGGATTTCTTTTTGGATTTTTTTTTCTGGTTTAGAATTTCGGTTGAAACCGGATTTTTTTTATATAAAAATGAGACAGAGGGAAACACACACACAACAGGTATTCGAGATTGATCGATGGACATAAAAAATGTTGGTTGATGAGGCCGAGAAACAAAAAATCCTTTCATTTTTTGGAGAGAAAGGATTTAGGGGGAAATCCTGATGATGGTGCAAGAGTACAGGCAAATTGCAAATTGCTAATCAAGATTTTGTTTGTTTGTTAATTAATTTGAATAGTTTTGGTGATATAGTTTTTATGTTCTGGTTTTCTGGTTTTGCTTGTTACTATCCGGTTGTTAAGAGGGAAATTGATTGATTTGATTTGATTACTGGACTCAACTAAATTAAAATTAATTATATTTAAATTATAATAATTTAACTAGTGATCAGATAGGAACAAACCAAAATAATAATTCAAGCTTCAAAAAAGCAATCTTGTTTAAAATAGCCAAAATGTTATCTATAAGAATAAATCTTGGTTGCATAATGAAATCATTGATTTACCTGGTAAACAAAATATTGTGAGAATGACGTCATTTGTGTGTGTGTCATTTTTGATTTTGGTTGTGTGTATCGTTATCATGGATTAATTCTTGCTTTTTTTATTTGTTAGTTGACGTTTTGTGTGGCTGGTTTACGTAGTTGTGTTAAGCAAGCAACCAATCGTCATTTCGTCATGTTTGGTGTGTGCAACAGGTGCACTACACTAGAAATTTCGATAACCAAAAAAAAGACAGCAACATTCACAATGATGATTTATTAATCCTTTTTTACTTATAAAGATTGATTAATTCAGAAAATGGTTTTGTTGATAACTGGTTTGGTTCTGAAAGTTAGCTAACGAATTCTTGAATTTTTCTCTCTATCTAGCTTTTCGTTTGACAGCCAAAAAAATATATTTTTTTTCTTAACGAATATTTATTTATTTTTTTCTATGTACCTGCATAACGAAATTTAGAAAGCTTGATGAAGAAAACATATAAAAAAATTATTATCTTGGATCGCAATTCGTTGCAGTTTAATGTGTGAATGAATGTTTTTTTCTTCTTCTTCAAATCAGAATAATTTAGATTTTCTTATGATGATGACAACATAAATGTCCTTGATCTTTTTTTTACTGTGAAAATGTTGTTTTTTCAAAATTAGAAGTATGAAATGTCCGATTTGATGCATGCATTTCTATGCTTTTATACGGACATTTCATATGTAAAAAATATTTGGATATTTTCAAATAAAAAAGAAACGATTTGCGCACATGATCACTTTATGTTATCATTATTTGGTCCCAAAGGGTGATCAATCCAGAAAAAATGGTCAGATTTCATTTATTTTTTATATGAATCATCGTCATAAAAAACTTGTTTTTTATAATTTTGTTTTTTTTATGAAAATTCTTATTGACGTTTTGTTTGTTTGTTAATCAAATTTAAACGAAGATGAACCAGAATTATTTATCCAAAAAAAACGTACTTGTTTGTTGTTTGTTTATTTTGTTCGTAAAAAAAGTACTCGACCTTTTTTTTAAAAAAACAAAATGCGATAAATTCGATGTGAGGCTAGCTTTTTTGTTTGAATGTTTGGCTACCGGATTGCGATATTGGTAGCTAGTAAATTAGTAAACTAAATGATGCCACTACCACAGATCATACCACACTAAAACACGTTTTGATGATCATTTTTTTTTTTTGGTAGAAAAATGATGATCATCAAACATAACAAAATATTTCATATCAGACATGGTCGATTTTTCAAACCATCAACATTACTTGGTTTTTTAGTTTTTTGTTTGTGATTTTTTTTAAACTATGTGTTCGTAAATGTGAATTGTGCTCGTAATTTAAGGAATCCAATCATTACGTGCTCGTAATTCGGATACATTTTTCTCGTAATTTAAGGAATTTTTCTATGTGAATTTGGCTTTGGAAATTATTCTCTGTGCTGTGTATATGTATTTTTTGTATTTCTCTTTTTTCTATGTATTTTTGGATACAAAAGTGTATGCGATTGTTGAAGTTGATTTGTGAATCCAAAAAATTTCTATTCATAAAGCATTAGTAATGGTGGATAACACTTGTTGCATGATCCACACCAATCACACACTATCACTTGCTGTCTTTTTCTCTTCCATTACTATTTTCCATTGCATTTGCGCTTGTGTTTTTGTGTGTATACAATTATTTTTAATCCAACTAAATTTTGGGCTAACCAGAAGTGTTGATCCTTCTCTCAATGTCTGGTGTTTATATCCTCGACTTCCTGGATCCTGTTCTTGGATCTTCATAACCATCTTTTTTAGTGTGTAAAACTGTGTGTTTTTTTGGTGAAACTTACGAAATCTTAGTGCAAAAATAAAAAATTTCTCGGAAAAAAATGGTCATCCAAATAAAATCCGAATTAATAGTGAATGATGATTGTTTATTATCAATGTTGCCATTGCAATCAACAACATCTACTTCCGTTTTATCATCAAATCAACAAGAAGAATCTTGTTCAATGTTTCATGATCAAACACAACAACAAACAACAACATCCGGTTTGATGATCAGCAATCATCAATCATCATTGATCGTTGACCATCATCAACAACAACAACAAACAAATATTATCATGGATCATAATAATAATGAACAATCATCAAATAACAACAAAAATATGTACGTTATCTATGAATGGAGCATGAGAGAGTGAGAGAGATAACGATTTTTGGTTTTGTCAATGTCTTTTGGTGTCTGGTGGCAATGGTGTTGTGATTAACACTCACTACAGAAATATAGAGAACAAAAATCCCTGTGATGGTAATTTGGTTGATTGTTTGATTGATCTGGCTAACTGCATAATAGAGGAAATGTTGGCCACATTTCTGTGTGTTGCTGTGGCAAAGCGGTTTGATTTGGTTTGGTTTGGTTTGCAAACAAACACACACACAAATGAAATTTTGAGGTCAAATTCATAGGGCCAAGGATTCAAGGGTCTTGGATCCAGGGATGTTGAGCACATTGGATCCTGAAGCATTTTTGTTATATTGATTCATACTTAACCAGGAATCCTGAATCTTGGATACTGGATCCTCTAAATCTAGAAAAATGTTCTGGTTTTAAAATTTGAAATATTTTTTAAAAATATTTCCCTAAAAAAATTTTTAAACGTAATTTTTATTCGTAATTCGTTTTTTTTCGTAATTTTTTTCTTGCACAAGGAAATGGCAACTCTTTGATTCATAAATAATTTTTAAAAAAAATTAATCAGTAATTGATTTTGTTTTCTTATAAATCACGCATGCGCAAAACAACAACAAAAAAAGATTTTTGTTTAAAAACGACAATGGACAAAATTTTTCAAAAAAAAAAAATTTTTGTCGACCAAAAAATACCAGAGAGAGCAAGCTGGTCTGTCTAAACTGTCCTCATTATTTTCAAAAAAAATTTTAATTTAATTTATCAAATCACCAAAAAATTAAATTATTAATTTTCTCTCTCTGGATGTCCAAAAATTATCAACTGGAGAGCAAGAGAGAGCGAGCAATATTGATTGAATTTTAATGTTTGACAATTAAAATTAATTAAATTTAGGTTAACATGAAGCATTGAATATTGTCTCTCTGTATCTCTCTCTATGGATGTGATAATGGATGATATTTGAATGGACGTCAGCACATGAAGGCGTTCACGTATCTTGCTTTGGCATGTTTGATTTGCAAATTACATTTCTATGTCAATTATGATTGTTTTATTTAGTATCCCTGGTCAATATTTGCAATTTTCTTCTCAACATCAAAAAAAATTAATAATTGATTATTAATTGGTTTGTTAGGGGATTAGATCACATTAGCCCACCAATCAATTATGAATGAGTTGTTTGCTATTTTGTGGATCATTTCGTATTTGCATCCTCGACTGTTCGTGTCTCTGTGTTCAATTAATTAAACTGAATTAATTTTAATTTTAAAGTGTGTTTGTGTTTTTGTGTTTGTTTGTGAACCCTTTGAATCATATTTTTGGTGGGCGTGTCTTTGTGTGTGTGTGAACAAATGGAAAATGGATGTACAGATTTCAATGTTTACTACGACCACTTGTGGTCATCAATTATTAGCTCCGCCTCCACCAGTCAACCAATCAAAATCTTTGGTTATGGATGAACAACAACAACAAGAATTAATTGATGATAATTGTGATTTGTTAAATACAATTAATTTTAATTATTTGTATGTTTTATCATAAATTCTTAGTTTCAAAAGAAAAAAATTCAACAAGTGGTTGAATGACTTGTGTTTCACTCTTCCGCCGACAGATAGCGCTGATGTTGCGTTTTTGTAGAATTTTTTGAAATTAATTCTATTTTTTCATTTTGTTTTGTTTGCAGAAATTCAGAAAAACGTAAAGAAAAATCTCGTAAAGCAGCCCGCGAACGAAGAAGCCAAGAAGCAAAAATATTCGATGAAATCGAACAAATATTGCCTGTTTCATCAAAAATATTAGATAATTTGGATAAAGCTTCGTTGGTTCGTATAGCCATCAACTATTTAAAGATTCGTTCCGTTGTCGACCCATTTCAAGGTTCGTGCACTTTGACCTTTTTTTTGTTAAAATTTAACCCTTTTGTTTCCTATGGAATTGCTTGTTGGTGATTATAGTTCCTAACATTGTGGATGCGTTCGATTTGAGCGAAGCCAGCATCTTAAACACGTTGAATGGATTTATGTTTGTGTTAAGCAAAGATGGAGATATTATTTATTTGTCAGACAATGTCGAACGATTCCTAGGGTTGACTCACATCGACCTGATGGGACAGAGCATTTATGATTACAGTCACCCGTGCGACCACGATGACATTAAATCATTTTTAGAGCCACTCAACAATGCATTCAATGCATCTCATCGTTACGCCCAGCCTACAAACAACGCCACGCCCACATCCACTAATGCTCCTCCTCCTTCCTCATCATCATCAACAGCACAATCTTCATCCTCATCATCAACCTCAAACTCCTCCTCTTCATCATCATCTAACCAATCACAATCTTCTTCATCATCATCATCAGCCAATAATAAATCAACAACAAAAAATTCAACCAACAACGGCCAAGCAGTTGTTGAGCATGCGCAAATCATCAATGAAACATCGTCAAAATGTCCGGAAAAAGCTGCGACAGCGGAAATATCGCCAAAAAGGCGGCGCCTAATTGAAGCAATTGGTGAAGCAGTTGGACCATATTTTATACGCATGAAATGCACATTATCAAATAAAGGACGTAACCTAAATCTTAAATCAGCCAATTATAAGGTTTGTAGCTGTCCTATAATAGATAAAAGAAGGCGGGGCTAATGTTTGGACATTGTGTTTTTTATAGGTTATAAAATGTTGTGGTCGAATGATCGACCTGGAAGTGGCATCGCCATTGCATTCACAGATGATTGGCGAAAATTATCATCATTACATGATTGCAGTGGCCGAGGTCATCCAACATCCAATTAGAATCGAGATTCCATTGAAGAGTGATGTTTTCATCACAAAACACACACCTGACATGAAGTTTGCTTATGTCGATGAAAGGTACACGCCCCCGATCTTAATTAATCATCAATAATTAATTGTTTTTTTCTAATTATGCACACAAAAATGCAATATTAACCGTGAAACATCCGCCAAAAAAAACAGCGTCAAAGACCTATTTGGTTACAATGTGAATGACTTGATTGGTAAATCATTCTATCAATATTTTGATGCCAATGATTTCACACAGTTAAGCGTACTGTTCAAAACACGTAAGTTACACTCTACTCTAATTTTTTTATGATTGGTTATTTGAGAAAGAGTGGGAGTGTGCGTAGGCGTGGCCTATATGCGTGGGCGTGCGCTCTTATTTAAGTGTGTTTGTGTCCTAAAACTAGCAATTTTTTGTTTGGTAATTTATTAGTTCGTTAAACGAAACATTTGTGTCTTGTAGATCAAGGTTTTTGTCAAGTCATTGGGAAAGCAAACAAAAAAATCAAGCATCCGAATCATGATGATTTTTCGAAAATAATATTATTTTTCTATGGAAGGATTTAGCTGTTTGCCTGGCTGGCTGGATTCACAATCTTTTTGGAATTAAGAGAGCGAGAGTGGGTGAGAGCGAGTTTGTGTGTTGAATATTAAAAGACAAAAAATGAAGAAATGTTGGTTGTCTTTTTTGAATATTAAAAGAATCAGGAATTCTGGTTTGTCAACAAGGCAGAATGTAAGAGAGGGAGAACGAGACAGAATTTGGATTATGGTGTTTGATAAATCTATTTTCTATAAAATAGAAATGGCATTATCATTGTTGGTTGACTAAAATCTGGTTAAATCCTGTCTCTTTCTCTCTGGCTTGTGTGCTGTGGTTTTGGATTGTCTCCAGATATTCCACTCTTAGACTATTTTTTTATAGTAGAGATAATTTAATAAGATGGTAAATTTAGATGAAGATACAAAGCCAGCACCACACACACACAAGATGCTTTTGTTTTTTGGTGAGGATGCTTGCTTGCTTGTTTGGAGGATAATATCCAGAATTGCAAGGAATCATCATTAGGGAGAGAGAATGTGAGAGAATCAATTGTCTACTGGTTAAGTTAGTGTTGATGGCTTGGCTTTTTGATACTGGTAAGCAATAGTTTCACACACACAATCTTTTTATGTCTGTCAGTCTCTATTGAATTTTGCGTTCATTTTGGTTTGGTTTTTCTTGTTTTGTTTCTGACGTCAATCTCACTCTCACTCTGCATTGAAATTGATGCCCCGTACACTGCATAGCATCACACACACATACATTTCAATTGAATTTCACAAGTTTCTGTCTGTATGTCTGTGTGTATACGACTATTTAGCTAGCAATTTTCAAAAAAAATATGGCTTGTTGTTAAGCTATCTTCATGATTTCCTTTAACATTCACTTTTTTTCAGGGAGAGAGCATGGTATATGATGATGATATACACATGTTTTCGGGTACAAATGTGTTTTGCTTTGATGTTTTTTTTTGGCTGCTAAAAAACTGGCTATAGCTGGTTGTGTGTGCTTGAGCTATGAGGTTGCTGTTGTTGTTTGTCGATACCTGCTATGGACAAAAACACATACGTCAATGTTTTCGTTGTGGTGATGATCATTGTCCATCTAAATGGATCTATCGATCATCAAGGAAGTGTTTGAATCTTCCGGTCTTGGTTTGTGGCTTCAGGCTTCAGTTTTTGGCCAGAGAGAGAAAATGTATGTGTGTTTTCGATATATAGAAAAACAGGGTCGGTGTTTAGGATCGTTTTTTATTAAGAAAATAGAGATGATTTCTGGTTGTAGCATGCGCAGTGTGCATGATGCGGCATGTTATGATATATAGACATGCCATTACCATGCTGTTATCGTATTGTTGTTGTATAGTGTTCTAATGACACAGTTTGTGTTGGAAATTGTTGGTGAATCCTTGTCGTCTTGTTGTTTTGTGTTTTGGCTGCATTCTTGTTTTTATTTTTCTTGAAGAAAAAATCCTGGTTTAGTGTGTGTGTGTGTTTTTTTGCTTCTTCTTCTTCTGGTGGTGGCGGCATCAAGTTTTCGAATGCGAATCTTGGTGTGTGTGTGTGTGTGTGTGTGCCACTTCCACAACACAACATATCCAGAAAAAAACATAAGCCAAAAAAAACAAGAAGAAAATATATACGAAGAGCAGCAGAATTATTCAACCAGCAGACCTGCAAAAAAACAAAAAAAACAATTTTTTTTAATTTGAATAATTATAAAATGATTGATTAAAATCATAAAAAACGACATATGTGAATGATTCCGTTTTTTTTCAAAGAATTATAAATGAAAATGTTACGACCAAGTCCGCATCGTTGTTTGTGATGATGTGCTGTGGTGGTGGTCGGTTGTCTATGTCTGTCTGTCTGTCTCTGTGTGTGTGTACGGGTTTAAGTTCCTCAATATATTTCTCTCAATGAAAAATAACACTCAACAATATTCGTTTGAGAATTCTTGAAGAAGAATTTTTGGTTGGAAATTGTGTTTGTGAATTTTCACCAAGAGGGAATATTATCAAGAATTCTGCTTATAAGAATCCTCCTGAATCCTCATTAAATGCCAAAGAACTATGCATTATGGATTGTGGTGTTAGGATTCTTTTGGATCTAAACAAAATGATTCTAAAATGAACTGCTCAAATATGTTGTGACATTTCTCTTAAATAATCATTCACTGTGATTGGTGTTATTTGGTTAGTGTTGTGTGTGGTGTCTGCCTGTTCTCTCATGTGATGTGATGTGTGTTTGTTCATTGATTAACCATAATGAATGATTATTAAATTGAATGTTTTGATGCTGATTTCATAGCAGGCAAACTTTCTCTCTCTCTTTAAATTTCATGGTCTTTTAGTGTGGTGTGGTAATCATCATCAGTTTTAGCTTGCCTGGTTAAATGTGATCTCGCATTTCAACCGCGTTTCTTCAATGTAACTAAAACGTCTTGATGTCTGTCTGTCTGTCTGATTTTAACCAGCCAATCAGCAAAAAAAGAGAGAAAAAACAACCAATAAGAAAAAAGCGAATGATTGGACACACCCACCGAGGCGCAATGTACCAATGAAAATTCATTTGAAAAAAGATAAAAGAATTTGATTGGTTATTTTTTTGTGTCTATGAATTAATCAGAGAAAGAAAAATTTACCTTTACCTGTTAATGAGAATTTGTTTTGCTGTCTGCCTCTGGCAACTACCAAATTAAACATCAAGATTTTCATAGAAACTGAACTGCTCTTTCACTATATCAGCCTGTCTCTCTATCACTTTTTCAACACGTGAATTTTTGTTGTTTGAATTTTGATTACGTGTTCCAAAAATTTTAAGTTCCAAAAATCTTTGATTTTGTGCCTTTTTTAAACCATCATTGACCAATCATCAAAAGGTAATTTTTTCTGATTGATTTTTTTAGATGAAACCAAAGAAAAATTACGAAATTTTTGGCCAAAAAAACGATTCAGGTTTCCATTAGAAAAAGTTTTTTTTCTGGAAAATTCTTTTTTTTTGTAGTTGTTTCTGGAACTTTGTTTTTGTTTGCTAATTGCTTATTGCTTTTTATTATCCATGAAACACACACAAAAATCGGTTCATGTTTAGTTAGATAATAGCTTCCTGTGTGCTAAACACACACAAAAACAATAGCTTAGTCCAGTTTTAATGTGTTTTTTTTTGGTTTGGTAAGGCAGAATGTTTGTTTTTTTTGGTGACTGGCTTGCCTTTTCATCATCAAAATTGTGAGAGCTATATTTGTGCACCTTTTTTTCCGTACTGCCTCTCTTTTCTTTTATCATAGTGTGTATATATATGAATGGGTGTGTAATGCTGTTTGTGGACGGAAAATTAATTCACTATTTTTTTTTTACTGAAATGAATTAGACAACCACAAAAAACAATCATTTAATCAAAAAAGTCTGTTCTGGTTTTTAGTTATCCAAAAGAATCTTGGATTTCTGGAAGCCAGATATCCAAAAAAGAATCCTAGAATCCTTGGATTCTTGAATTATCTCTTGAATGCTTTCTTTATCATTTTTATGAGAATTAATTCATCATTCTGTTTTTTTAGTTAATTTGTCAACTTGACAAAACAGAGAAAAAAGAGATTTTTAATTATTCTTTTTTTGTTTGGATCCACAAACAAAAAAAGAAGAATCGAATGAATCCACAAAAAAGGATCCTTGTGTTTATAGAGAGAGAGAGAGCGAAACAAATCGATATATATAAATGGGGAATATTTGTTCCAAAAATACACTGTGAGAAATAATGGTAGAGCTGTTATGGTCTGCTGCTTGGTCTGGTACAGCCAGCCAGTCAATGAGCTAGACTGGTGTGTGTGTGCGTACAGTGTATCCCTGTATCCATGTATCCATGGCTCAATTTTGGATTCTTGGATTCTGGTTCTAGGATCCCTATATTCTTGATAGTCGAGAGAATTGGCTCCGTTTTTTTTCTGGGCTAAGTGTTTCTGGACACAGCACCAGGATTCTTGTTTGCCGCTGAAACCCGAATTGTTTGGTTGGTTTTTTTTGCTGGTTTTCAATGATCAAAAATGAAAATCAATGCGCGCGTCGTTCTCTCTCTCTCACTCTGGTGGCCAGGATCTTTCTTCCTGGATTCCTAGTGTTTTTGTTTTCTAGTGTCCCAAAAACGTATTGCGCAATCTCTGGTGTTCTTAGGGGCTTACGTCAATTGCGCGTCAACTGGGACACACGAACACAGCCAAACAATAATAAGACAACAAACAACAACAAAACTAGGCAACCTTGGACTTGGCTGGTGTGTGTGTGTGTGTGTGCTTGTTCCAATTTTTTTTATTATTCTTGAATAACGATTTTGATTTTTTTTGTTGGTTTTCGGGTTTTCTTCCGTCTCTGCTCTGGGACCAGGAAGGGACTAGGGACCGGGACCCTGTGCTAGGGAAATTTTACACAAAATAAACAAAGAACCTAGGTTTTTTTTTGGCAAGAAATTCTAGATGCTGTATTTCTAGGTCCTTGTTCTTCTAATGAATTATCTCCCGTTCCGACATTTACGGACAGGACTTTTTCTAGGGTTTTTTTGAATATTAAAAAAAACAGTGGAGCCATTTTTTTTATAAGAGCGTGTGTGTGGCCATAAATATTTTACTGGGTTTTGTTTGTTTGTTTGCCATTTACTCATACGTTTATTATGGGAGCGAGCACACACACACACACAATCCATTTATAAATTATGTATTTTTGTACCCGAATTGTTTTTTTGCCTGTTTGGTTGTGAAATGTGCATGAACACACGGGCATCACAAATGCAGTCTGCACAATGTTATGCTATGGTGCCGCATTGCTTTGTGTCTCGATATTTGATTGAATAACAATTCACAAATTCTTTTGCTGAAAAAAAAACAATAATAATCAAAAAAAATATAATACAAAAGCCCCGCCTAGGATGGGCGTGGCGTTTTGATTGACCGGCAAAAAAAACTTTCTCGATTGGTGAGAGAGAGCGCTTTCCAGAAATCCTTTTTTTTATAATAAGTTTGGAAGGGAGGGAAAGCTAGACTTGATTGTTTCCAGGATGTCTGTCTGTCTGTCTGTGTAAGTGTAACGTATTTTATGAATGATTCTGGTGTTTGACAAACCCATTATTTTCCTGCTTCTACAATTTCTGCTCTCTCTGATCATTCATTAGAAAAAAAGCAAGTGAAGAAAAAAAAACTTGGCATGTTTCTATTTTTTGTTCTGCTATAGCAAAAAAATTGTATAGAAAGTGAGCTATATTTTGTTGTCGGTATGCCGTATTAAAATAGAATTCACAGGCATTTGTTATGGCATTTGACATTTAAAAACATTATTACACAAACACGATATTGAAGAGAATATAATAGAAATATGATGACTAGCTTTATTCAATCTATGTTTGCTTGATTTGGTCAACCGATTTGGAATCATGCTGAATCGATTTGGATCCATGGATACAAGGATACAGTTGGATAACATATTTGTAGATAATGTTGATCGGGGAATGAGTTATCCATTTGATTAAACGAACTGAATGACCATTTTTATCCTAAAAATAATTTTTTTTTGGTAATAGAGGAATTGGCAGCAGTTTGCTTTGTGAAACAGTGAACAATGAAAATGGTAGCATTGTAACACAAATCTGTCACTCATACCACCAACATTATTCTTCTAGTCTTGTTTTTTTTTAAAAAAAAGAAGGAAAATTCTATACGCATTCTTTGCTTGGTGTTGGTATGTAATTGTATTGTGAGCCCGGCAGTCACTTTGAATTATAACAAATGATATTAATTGCAGTGAAATATGAATGAAGACAAGACAAATGCCAACACCAGCACCATAACACACTCAACATTATATTCATTATTCTATTTTTACAGCCAGCATGTCTCTGCTTGTGTAGGATTCAAAGTTTTATCATGATTTTGTTTTCAAAGGATTAGATTATAAGATAAGAGACACGCCTACTCAATAATGTTTGAAAAAAGGTTTTGATTGGTCAAGAAGAAGAAAAAAAAATAGATTTCTAATTCACATGATTGGTTATTTTTTTAAAAAAAAAGCAATCAAAGTTAGCTTCACTGCAATGCTTTTTTTGTTTTGTTTCACGTGATTATAAACGATGTCTAATATCCTGGATTATAAGGAAAAAAACGCATATGATGATGATGATATTGGATCATAAATATCAACAATGAATTTGTTTAGTCTTGATGCTTTTCAATGGCTGCCTTTTTCTGGTTTTTTATTTATATTTGATGATGATATGTGATAGCATACAATCATAATGATAACGAATATCCAAGGTTGTATCTTTTTTTTCTGGTTGTTTTTTGATTTAATAACGTCATCAACTAAATCAAATTTAATATAACAAAGCTTGTGTCTTGATGGCTGCTTGATTCGGATGGTTGACAAAATATAAAAAGAATAATGTTGTTGTTGTTGTATGTGCACGTACATTATGAATGATCACTATGATCTTCTATGTGTCTCGCTAGATGTTTACTTGTCTTGTCTTGTCTTGATGGTCTGGTGTAAATGTTGATGATTTGATTTTGGTATGCGAATTAGATTAGATTATTATTACATATACCTTACCCATCATCATAAAAAAATGGGTAGTGGTAAAATAACATCGTGCTTCAAGAAATCGAACGTTTTTATGTTGTTTGTTTGTTTTTTTGGTTTTTATTATCATCATCACCAACAGCAACAAACATCGAGGTTTTTTTATGATCTGGTGTTTGTGTTTGAAGAAGCAAGTCATCAAAATTTAATTTAATTTAACCACCATGATGATGATCAACATTTAATCTTTTTTAAATTATCATTCAATGATAAAAAAATTTAACCAAAATTTATATCTGGAACAAGATTTTTCTTGTAAAAAACTGCCGTTTTTTTTGGATTTCCGTATTTTTCTGTGTGTGTTTTTTTTGCTATAGCAAACCGACCAACAAAAAAATTATCCTAAAAAAATATCCAACTTTGGTCAAAAAAGAAGCATTATATTGATTTTGTTATCAATTTATATTTGTATTGATTAAATCGATTGATTTGATTGATTGATTCGGGTACGTTTTTTTGTTGGTGGCTTGCTTTAATCATATTTTTTGATATTTTGAGAATGGAAAAATCCGGTATTGTTTCAAATGCTTCTGTTTTGTAAGTTTTGACTTTGGAAACCTCCGGATACCAGGGATCCTTGGATACTTTTTTTGGATCCACATTTTTTTCCTGGTATATGGATCCCCGGGATCATAATTTAATGGCGTATATAAATAATAAAATATTAAACGGTGTTTTTTCCTGGTTTGCTTTCTCTTTTGGTTCTAATTGATATTTTTATTATTATCCGGTTTGCTTGTTTTTAACTAAAAAATGTGTCCTGCTTTTCGAACAGAGAGAGAAAGAGAGTGAATTTTTATTATTAAATAACCCATTAAGCGAACGGTTTAACAACATTTTAAATAATAATTTGTTTTCTGTTTTTTTTTTCACTACGTTTTTTCCGTACAATAGTGTTCGCTAAAGGACAGTGCGATTTTGGGCAATATAAATTTTTGGCCAAGACTGGTGGTTATCGTTGGATATCCACACAGGCTACCATTATAAATGAACCGAATGTCAGCCAACCACAAAGTATTATATTGATTCACCGAGTTATTAGGTAGGTTTTTTTGGTTTCTGGTCCGGTAACTGTCCGGTAAATTGTTTCGGTATTATGATTTATGATACGAATTTTTTTTTCGTTTGTTTGTTTCCAATAGCAACATTCAAGATGGTCACCAATTAACTTCGGATGTACAACAGCAACAACAAACAAAACAAGAATTATCTGCCATAATCCCAACACAGCCAACTCAATCAACTCGTACTGCAATATTGAATAACACAACACCAGTGAGCAGCACAACCAGCTCCATTATCAAACCTAACATAAAACAATCTCCTCATTCATCAACATTGAAAAATAATAATAATTGTCATCAAGTGCCGGAATTGTCATCATCCACAAATAACGTTACAGTGCCAAATGTTACAAATTCTACAGCACAATTGTTAA
>JAOWBP010068007.1:0-32335 GCA_028571105.1 Tragopan temminckii
CATCAAGAACTGGGCTGCTGCCTGAAATAAATTTCATATGAGAAAAAAAAGTTGACAAAAGACACGCTAATTCTTCCTTGAGCAAAGCACATGCATTTGGCCTACACAACGTGACATACTTCCGAAAACTAAAAAGCTACATTTCATAGACCAGTGAAAAACCTATCCATGAAGTAAGCGCATGACGCTACAACTGAACAGGTTACAACACATTTTTCCATTACCTAGAGGAACAGAATTAAAGTGCGTTATCTATTGGACACTAATACTGCATTAAGTGAGGGCACCTTCCAGTCAGGTATTCTCGTAACTACTAACTATACCTAAGACCCAGCATTCTTACCTGGAAGTGTGATTTGTTCCAGCCATCTTTCTGCAGAGCATTTCGTAACTCCTTATAGCTCCAGATCATCTGAAGAACGTGAGACGCTGCTTTTGTTTCTCGAGGAGACTGGCTGATTTGCAAAAGAAAATTAGAATGTTAAATATCAAACAATATAGGACTACTCATATGTCAACTTCTCCGCACCAAAACAATATCCAGGAGGTACCTACTACTTCACAGAGCTATTCACTGGCTTATTAGTTTCAAGATGTATGAAAAATAACTTAGTGACTTCTTCATATGTATAGGTATTTGCTGACAAAAGAATCCAAGAAGTCAAAATTTGCAGATTTTTGTGTTTGCACACGGCATTCGTGGGCAAGCACTGAGGCCAGGGTGCTCTTTTCATTTTGTAGTTGTCACTAATAGAAAACAGATGGATTTCATTCTGCTTGGATTTACTTACAGAAAAAAAAGAAACAAAACACAACAAACACAAACAAAGGTCTGAGCTGCCTTTAGCCAATACAATTACTGCACATCCTTAACCATTTTATTTAAAACAAGATTTCATCAACGGCAATCCTTGAAAGGATTGGTGACATATTCTAAGATGTCATGTTCTAACAGGCTTTCACTCAATTTTTTTTTTTTTTAAAGTTACAAATCTACTGAAAGGGTGACTTTTTATTGTGTATATATTTGTTTAGCTACACTTCTGAAAGGCTAGAATGGCTTTGGAAAGCAAAAAACTACTGTGCATTGTGGTATTTTCAAGTTTGCAGTGAGTTTTTATGCGTTTTGCTTTCAACTGTTACTCACCTTGACTTGCTGATAGCCACCAGCTTCTGAATGCCCTGTGTCTGGATCAGAGATCTTGCATTTTCTGAGCTGTCAGTAATGATTTCATGGATTGTATTCAATACAGCAACCACTGTATCCTCTTCCAGGTTCTTTGCAGATCTCTGCTGCCTGCTGGGCAAATTCCTAACCAGCTCACCCATGGCATAACTACCTGGAAAAGTGGAAGAGATACCACTGCTCAGCCCTAGTAATCCTTTCAGCTTCCCATCCTGAATGGGAAATTCAAGGGTGCTTGCCAGGTTAAAAAAATTAATAATGCAAGTGTTTTAAACATCATGACTGTAACTTTATGGTGCATTTAACATTTATTATTTCAAGGTGATTAAGAGTTGGTATCCAAAACAAAACTCCTTCATCATGAATACTAAAAGGCTGAGAGGGAAAAAAATGCAGACTTTATTATGATTTTACAGCCAGCATCTATCATACTTCACAATGCCTGAGGCAAAAAGCATCCAGTAGCTGCTGCTACAGCCACATATTCTTGCTAATACACGCACATGGTTTACTCGGTGTAGCCTTTTAATAGGCCTTCTGGGGCAAGGTGTGCAGCCATGCATTTATTAACCTTCTTCCAACAAAGGTAAGAGTATTTCCTCCTGGGTCCAGTTAGCCTTCACATCATGTGGTACTGGAGAAAAACCAAGGAGCTGGGAGTTTATCACTCCCGTGTGTCTGCACCATTCACCTAGCTACACCTCTGAACTATTAAAAGAGAAACTTGATGTGTTAGGGCAGAATTCCACCTGGCCATTTGTTAGTATCAACTTGGATGATGGCCCTAAACAAGTGCTGAACACTTCCTGGCCTGACAAGTCATAGTTTAAACAGACATCAGTTAAATACAGAGGCATCCAGAGGAAAACTCAACTGACAGCTGAACCTTTCTGATTACGTGCACACAAATGCATATTTACCCCATTGGAAAGGAGCTAGTGAGCACTGTTGGAAAAACTCATTAAAGACAATGTCTCTGGTAAGTTGTTTAGTATCCAGCTTCTACAGTAATTGCCACAGGGAAGGAGGCCATGATGGAAAAAAAAAAAAGGGACAACTTTAGATTCTCCTCCATGACCCCAGGCAAGCTCAGCCACTCTAATCTCAACAGTGGGCCTAAGGAGGAACACAGCAGTCAGTAACCTCTGCACGTGACTAGTAGCACGGTCCATGCCAGCTAGAGCTAAGGAAAAGACAAGCAGTCTGTTAACCCACACAGTCATCTGCACACCTACACATGCTCCCCTCTTCTGCAAAAGTCTATATTTATTTTTAGTCCTTAGGAATCTCTCTTAAACCATGGCTTGTTTGAATGGATTGGAAATACATTCTGAGATGAAAACCTTTCACGTGGTGGCCACACAGAATAACCTTGGGAACAGTGATAGAAACTGCATACAAAATGAATCCTCAACACAAATGTCAAAAATGAGACGTCTCTCAAGAGCATCCAAGGTTTCACCCTGCTAAGAAAAGTTCTGAAGATACCTATAAGGTCTTTATTGCGGCGATCCATGGAAAGGTTTCTCAAGGCAATTGACACAGCCCTCACAACCTTGTCAGAGTCGGACTGGAGTAGCTCCACAAGCACTGGCAAGCCTCTCTCTTTCCGCACTGTTGCACGAATGTATGTGGACCACTGATCAAAACAAGGAAGAAAGAAACAACACAAAGTATCGTGAGCTCATATACCCACTCTTTCTTGCCTTTGGCATTTCTTTCAGTGCTGTAATTCATTTTTTTCTCCTGTGAACACCAGTTAAGATGCGTATGCTGATGCATCTGAAACAACCTATCAGTCATGCTCATCAAGCACCAAAGAGAAAACAATGTGGAGGTTCAGCCTGCAGCTTAGTAAGCTGATGGAGAAAGAGGAAAGAAACGGAAGGAATTTCATTTGCCAGCCAGCATCTGTTCTGTACACATCACAGTGTGAAAACACATTCCCCTGGATTAGGAAAAATAGGTCATTTGCAGGGAACAGTAAGGCATCTAAAGCATGTTATCTTCTTCCACCTTCAATTTTGTGCTATTTTACTCTGTTTCATGATTGATTTTAAAATAGGTATTCAAGACAGTTGCAAAACACCACCCTGCTGATCTTCAGACTTCTGCTCGCTCCAGGTTTGCCACACAGTTCTAGAAGTGAGCAGGTATATCTTTGAGAATTACCTGATTAGTACTAGGGTTGGCTCAGAGAGAAAATCAGAGGACACTTCAGAGTACAGTTTCTCGAGGAATCTGACAGCCTAATGAATTAAGCATTCACAACAGGACCCTCTAACAATAAGCTTTTCTGAAGGGATGTGGCAACAGCTAAGTAGTTTAAGTAGTAAAACCAGCTCATGGTTAAATTGTCATGAGCTCAGTGACATTTGCACATAAACACCATCTGTTCAGAAGATGCAAAGCATCGTAAGTGGGCAAATGAATTGGAAATAATTTCTTCACCTTCTTCCTTCTTAAAGGGCACAAGGTAACAGTGCAGTTACAATGGATGTAGCTTTGTTCTTTACTCGCACCAAGTAATGACTAAAGAGAAGACTGCACTCACGGTCCAGTTGCCAGCGCTGAGATTCTGCAAAGCCCCTGCTGCAGCTTCCAGAGTGTTAAAGTTCTGACTTTCGGTGAGGATGGAGAGGTACAGTCGGACCACATCTGGTTGGTACAGTAATTCAAAGCCTGCAGGTGAGGAAGAGGACAAAAGAGCAAAAGAAATAGAGAAGGCATGTATGAACATATAACATACCTTTATTTAATCACATTAGAGAACAGCCAAGAGAAAGCTGTGCTACGGAAAGAAGGGTTTCTCCATATTCAGAATATTTTATTCACTCTTGTGAACGCAGTGCACATGGGAACTCATCTACAGGACAACCAGCTAGACTGAAGGTCCCTTTGATTGCTGGTAAGTTGATGATTCTTTCTGAAATCTGTGCTATGCTATATAACTGTCTAGCAGGTTGAGTATATGTAGTACACATAGTAACCAGGTGGCATGAGACAATGACTGAACAATTCTTATTTTGCATCTGCAGACTGTAAATTCAACTTGCACTCTTATTTTTTTTCCATTCAAATTGTCTCAGACATCAACAAACAGGTCACAGAGAGCAAGCTACAATCCCATCATCCACCTCCTTCTCACACCTATGTGAGGAAAGAAAGACGAAGATGTCAAAATGACTAGAATTCTCAACTGGTAGGAGCAGGGAGAAATACTGCCTCCAGTTCAAATATTAGGTAAAGAAGTACACCAGCATTGCATTACACTGGGAGACTGCAACAGACACATAATAACTACGTATCCCCAGAGTCACTGCTGCAGCTTTGCAATTTAGGTATGTCAGGAATGGGAACTATTCCCAGCTCTGCCATGCATTTCCTTTTGTGATGCTGAGTAACTGATAGTAACATCCATGTCTCAATTTCCTCATCTCAAAGGATTAGGATTTATCTAACCACAGTACAGTGGGGCACTGCTTTAGACAAGGACTAAAGTGGCAGTTCCATGTTAGTAACACATTGGTGATATTTTCAAGCAATTTTACCTACCTTTTGTCACTAAGCTTCTCACAACACTGAACTGATGAAGGAAGAACATGCAAGCATCCAGTCAGAGCACTTCCCCATCAAATAGGATCCAGGAGATTGTAGTGTTGTTCAGAAAATTTCAACAACAAAAAAATAACTTCCCTAGAATTGCTTTGGTGAGTGCAGGAAAGCACAAACCACCTACAGATAACAGAGACACAGCTACAGTGACTGCAGCTGTAAGACATTTCTGAACTGATGGCTTTTGGGGAGTTTGCAATTAGCAGGTGTTACTTGTGAAAACATTTATGGGAAAAAAGAATGGCATGAAAGCAAGTATGAAGGTATGAACAAGGTTGGGCAAACAGGAAATTTGAAGCTTGTCTTGAATAGAAAGCTTTTTTCTTTTTTTCTTTTTTTTTTAATACGTACAGACAAAAAGAATGTTTCTCACATAACAAGATGCTGTCCCACGAGTGTACCATAACTCAAAGCAAGTTTTCCACTAGCAAGACAGGAAACCTACAAACAGAAATCATGCCCTTTCTTCAATACTTTCTCTTCACAAATCACCCACTACTCAAATACACATTTTTATCATATTTCAGACACTTCAAATCAAACCTAGAAGCAAGAGAACTGAAAAATGCTATTCTATCAAATGGATATACTGTCAGAAACTTCCTTTTAGAAATCCTCTGTCACTGAAGAGGATTAAAAAGCCTTCTAAAATGAAAGCCTTACATTCTAGCTCTGCTTTTCCCTATTCTTCATCATAGTTATAGCTGTGGCACTATGTTAGCCATGATCTCTCAAAACTCTCTCTAAACCTCATCTAATATTAACCATAAGCACAAGGCCACGTTAACACTCTTGGATGTACAGGGCTTATTTATCCCACTGAAGACACACTTTATCAGCCAAGGCTTTCTTTGCTCCACACCAGAAAACTGATCTATGCACAAGCACCCACAAGCTCCGATGTGCTATCCTACACATTCCCTGTCCAGCTTCCTCACGTGCATTCCAGCATGGCTGCATTCTTTTTGAACTGCTGGATTGTTAACCTGCTCCAGACTGCTTTTACTGCCACCACTTGCTTGTTACGTGACACCTGCAGCTAAGCGCAAGCTGCAACAGGTGGCAATCCCCAAAGGCATCCTGCCAATCCATACCACTTTCTCTCCTCTTCTCTGCTGTCCTCTCCTTGCACTGGGATCACTGCTCCCTGTACTGAACGCTCAGAAAAACTCCAGTTACGTAATACATGAAGTATGAACAGTTGTACAGCTCTTCTCTGTTCCCTGAATAAGTCTGTGATTATCTGACTCCAGTATGACCTCCACATCACCTCTCTCCGCTGCTGCTTCACAAGGTGAATTGGCAATCGCAGGACTCCTCGAGAAAAAGCACTGCTGTCTGCTGAGTGCGTAGTGTTACTTTCCTGAACGCTAACACTTAGAAAATCTCTTAGGATAGCCTACCAGAATTTGGAAGCTGTGTTACCTTTCATGGAAGCTTAGCTGAAGCATGAATCAGATACGCAAAAAGCTGAAAGCAGGTTCATTAATTTTCAGAGAAAACTCATACGGAACATGTTTTGCATCTGTATTTGAGCTCAGAGTAGCCTGCCATTGAGCAGAGTGCAATTCTGTAGTCAGTCTTCTGATGGCTTTCTTCTAAATTGCCTGGCCATAACCACAGCATACTTGGCAACTGCCCCACAAGTTGCCCTCTCCTTCGATTTAAGTGCAGTCTAAAATTTGCCCTTTCTTTTCCCTTTTGGTTAGACATCCTTCCTTTCTTCTCAGGGTATGAATGCTGAGAAGCACACAGAAGCAATAACCCTCTCACCTCCACTTACCTCCTGCGGACAGAGCTGTATTCCAGTCACACACCTCTTGCTCCTTTCTGTCATTACTTCTCTTCATGCATGAAAGCCTCTCCTTTTTCCTACTTACTAATGTTAGAGCATCTCAAAAACGTCCCCATTTCTGTTCAATAACACACAGCATTTCTTCTACCAATCACCAATGCATTTCTGCTTTGGGCAGTAATCCCTTAGCTACCTTGGTGAGCAATTCTCACTTCATTCCATACGACCCCATTTTCCAACTGTATTTATGCTGCCCTGTTAACATCTGTTTTAAAAGGAGTTAATAAATGCTATACGCCATATATGAGACCTTCTCCTCCCTCATTCCCCACCTTGGGGCCCCCCACCTGCTGCACACTTCCCACTGCATATAATCTGTGCTAGCAAACTGCAGGCAGGAGTTGCTAAACCAAAGTATATGGATAACTGCTCATTAGCAGAGATGAGGACCTAAGAGCAATAAAGTTACTTCTCCACCAGAGGGTTTCTCCCTCACTGACAACAAGCTGACACTTTTCATAAGCATTATACTTCCCTAAAAAGAAACAAACAGGTTTTGTATTTTCTCCATCTACCTCTTGTCCTAATGAGTCCAGCTTTGCTATTTATAGGATGCTATTTGTCTGAATTATTATAAATTTCCTTCCAGCATTGCATGGAGGCCTCACACACCTTTTTGCAAAGCGCTTCAAGCATGTTCCTGGGAAGCACAGCTGGTCTCACCTCCATTAAGCACCTGCTTCTCTTCTGACTTCCTTAATTTCAGGATCATCTTAATTATTTTTTTCAAGTAATGCTGCCTTTGTGCAATCCATAGCTAATTGCTTATATCCTTTTTTTTTTTTTTTTTTTTTTTTTAAGAAAATGAGAAAAGGAGGGTCATTAGCAATAGGTAATATATCGAACGAGAAAAACAGTATATGCTTTTCTTTTTCTTTAAAAAACTGTTATGGTTATAGCCCAGATTCAGCATTGCCCTATCAAAGATCACTTCTCCCAGAATAAATGAGACCTTTTCCTTAGGTTACAGATTTGTGCTGAGTTGCAATCTATACTGTTTCCTTCTGGAAAAGCACGGGGATAAATCTTTTACTTCTCTCCCCTCCCCCAACTCCACTGTAAAATGCAAAGCAAACCATTTGGCTATGTTAGCTTTTCCCTTTTAGATAAATGGAAAATGCCTTGGATGCTGATGTCACTGTGTCAGACATATTACAGCATCTAAGCATTCTCCCCAGCTGCTGGCATAAATGTGTATGCCAAGAAAGACCTTCCACATTAAACTTTCACCAACACACTGTGGTTTCAACCTTACGACAAAAGGAGGATGAGCTTCTTTGCATCCAAGTTGTTCAGAATTGGCAATGGGATTAGTTCTGTGTCATGTCCACACTACCAAGTGCTGCCAACTGCAGCATCCTTTGCCCACAGAACAGTAACAGCACAGACAGCAATTTTAATCCTGAATGTAAAAGACTTGAGGAATGAAGAACCACACCAGCCCATTCAACTCTCAGCCACAGCAGCAGTTCCTGGATCACCTCATCCACAAGTTTACATACTTTCATTTTAGCAATGATGACATTGTGCCTATACCTGACTACATTCTGGCAATAACAAATTATTTCATCAGCTTCCTCTCTCTGATATACCAGCTTAATCCCACATTTAAACATCTCTCTTTGGAGCAAGGTTGCTAAACCTAATTCCCTTTACAACTCATACAATTTAGTATTTATTATCACCCTACAGGCACAGGAAATTATACACATACATATACTGGTCAGATTAGAGTTCTACTGCTGGAGCAGATGTGTTGCTTTATTTTTTATCCTTCTAAAATCTCTGGCTTGCTGTTTCAAAACAAGCAATTTTCATGTAAGTTAGAAGGATACAGGGAGCACTGTAGGAAATACAAAACAAAACAAAAAACCTTAGCTGCCAAGGGAAAGAAACCCTAAAATCACTTAAATGAACTCTGACAGTTACTTGTTCTTGCAGCATTTACTGACATGTTTACATTACTGTTTTAATTCAGACCACTTTTGAAGCAAATTTCCCAATTGCCTGTACTTACTGCGCTTCAGTTCCCAACACACAGCACTTGCAGCACCATCTGGACGCATCTTGGGATGAAACTAAACCAACAGATGCACCTCAGGACCACATCGAGGGTGTGCTAGCAAGGAATGCGAGCAAGTTCAAGAGCTGCTTGCTGATGTGCTCGCTCGCTGTGCTGGCCAACTCAGCGCAAGATGTGACAGTTACCGGCAGATGGAGCGAGAGCCCAAACCGCAGCTTCTCTGCAAGGTCATACACTGACAGATTTTGTAGAAAAAAGAAAGCAGCTGCCTAAGCAAGTAGGAAGCTACGAGCCAAAAGAAGTAAAAAATCATGTCCCTAAAAGAAACTGGTCAAGTTGATTGTGAAAGAAACATTTCACAAATTTTGGGCCCCTGCCCTCTGTTGCTAGCAGCCTGCAACCTCATTACAAGCTGCACAGTTCATGCTTTGCAAGTAAACAGTTGTGAACCAGAATTCAGAATCTTCTTCTACAGAAATATTTTCAGAACATAAGCAGCCGATCAGTCTAGCAGTTCAACACCTCCCATTCCAGGAATGTCTCACCCCATAGAACATTTAAAAAGGCAGAGGTGGGGGGTGGGGGGGAGGGAGAAGGCAGCTGGTTAGTTCTGTAAAAACAGAAGTCAGATCCTTAAAACAATACTAATAAAACAAACACACAACAAACCCCATCAGCCCCACTCCATCTGTATGCTGTGTTTCAGCACCCGGTGCACAGCTTGAATGCCAACCTCAACTTGCAAGATTCTTCTAATTGAAAGGCTTAACAGTAGTGAAAACGCAGCCAGCTCCAACAGAGCCAAATGCTCAGAATAATCAATGGAGAATGCAGTTTGATACAGATACATATAAGCATACTAAATGTCACACAACAGAGGCATAAACTTGTTCAGTGGATGAAGTGGTAATAGGGAAAAGGTTTTTGATAGTCCTTGTAACTTTCACTTCAATGTGCAGCACAAGGCAGGACAGGTATTATGCTTACTGCTGAGACTCAGTCAAGAATGCAGCATCCATCACCAAGCAGGAGCTCCAACAGTGGGTAGCGTTGAAAAGAGCCACCAGAATAATATGGGACAGATGAGACTCAAATCAGGCTTGAAAGAATGTTTAAGAGATTTTCTGTTTAGAAAAGGAACACCATAGTGTGTGACCTTTCCAACTGATCTAAGTCACACACAAGTTCTACAATTACATAAATGCTTCCCAGTTTACCATCTAGTTCCACATTGCAAAAAGCAATGGCTTGCTAGCTAAAAGGGGAAGCAGCCCCCTCATGCCACAAGGATGTAATGAGGACATCACCAGTACTACAAAATGTGGAGGTATGCAAAAAAACCAAGGAGCTAATCTGCAGGGAAGGCAGAAAAGCAGCGAGGAAAGGGAACAGGAAGGCAAGGTGGTGCAGGAGAAATAAGGATGCCTGAGAAAACAAACTGTCTTTTGCTATTTCTATTATTCACATTTCTCAAGCTCCACAAGCTGTCACCAGGGTATCTCCTCTTACAGAGATGACTTTCTATGAAATTGATTATATTTCATTTCATATCAAAGAATATGCAATTTAACAAAGAAATGGCTCAATTAAACACAACCTATTTTGACCTTGTGCAAATTCCAATGTCTCTGCTTTCTGTGAGCAAATATTTTAAGACTAAAACAGCTCTCCCTTTCCAAACAAGCTGCAAGCAGCGTTTCTCCCAACAGCAACTGACGCACTGCCCAGTAACAAAGGCTTTTTTCAAGCCTATGCAGCTAAGTCTCTTGGCAACAGGAGATGTTCAGTTAACAACTCTCTTTCCTCTGTTCACTAATCAGTTGAGAAGGCTCTGGAGGACCAATACTTAATAAGGATCTGAATGCTGCTGCAGATAACTAGAGCACTACCCAAGCTACCAGTTCAAAAGGAGAATACAATGTCCCCATGGGCTGTTACTGAAGGGCAGGAAATACCTGGCAGCAAGGCTGATGCAGAGAAGAGTGAATTGCTAAAGGTCTCCACTCAAAGCAATAGCAGGCATGATGGTGAACTGTAGCACATTTAAGCTTTTGTAGTCACTTTTAGTGGTGTTTTTGAGAAACACCATTATTACAAGCTATAATGCTGTGGATCCAAAGTAAACGTTAAGCCCTTTTGCCAAATTATTAAAATGGATGGCATACAAATAGCCTCCTTTACCCCAGTCCTTGAAGACTTTAAGTATGGTACACGAACTGTTAAGACTGCTTTAGGTCTCTACCTGATCCAAAGTTACTTTTTATTTACTTCACAGTGATAACAGAATGTATTTTCTTTTAAAGGGAGTAGGACAGACATGTTATTTCTAAAATCACGCACTGAACACCATTCTCTCTCTCTCCCTCACACACGGCACACACCTTGGAGTCTCTTCTTTATAAGCTACATACCAAAAGCAATCAGTTTGAAAGCACAGGTTCCCCTTTTTCCACAATCTGCTTACCACGGTGTTTGCAAGTCCCCAGAATGGACTCCAAGCCCGAGAGTGCAAAATCTCAAACTGAGGGGTGGTTCAAAATCCTGGCTCACACATGGAAAGGAATAAGAGCAGAATTCTCAGCAAAGGTCTGCCAGCTCTGCCATGCTTCACAGCGTGATGCCACTACTCTTGCAAGGGTATCGGTATCGTACTCAGGGTAGCTCAGGCACACCATGGACTCTAAGCTATAGGTGAACACTCCTGCTTGGAGAAATTCTGTGCATTCATGGTAGTTTTATGGCAGTTTACTCCTGCCTCAACTGCTATAGCATTTGAAGACAGAAGACAGATTAGGCGTACCACGCTGGGGATCTCACTGACAGCAGATCAATACGCTAGGAAAGCAGAAATGCAAATACTCCTGGATGCAAACAATCTTGCTTGCTGCCTCCAGGGAAGCTTCCTCCTTAAGCTACCAGGTTGGACATGTGCCTCTAACAGCTGATACCAAAAGGACAGTGGGCACAGGGTTGATGCACATGGCACCAGGGATTTCTTAATCAGACAGCAATTTGGCCCGTGCATACAAGATCAATACAAAGCAGACCACTGATCACATTACGTTTCTCTGAGAGGGAAAACCTGAATTTCCAGACGTTGTCTGCTGCAGAACAGCAATGTTAGAACAATGGTGGACAAGGTCAAATGTCCAGGCTTATTCTTTCAGACCTCAGAGAGGCTGCTGCTATGATTGACCATGGGTGCTTCTGATGAATCTGTTCCTGTCTCCACTGCCATCCAGAATTGCGCTTGACTGACTTGTTAATTTTTTTCTCCCAGAAAGGGCCCAGATGGCAGTGCTTGGTGACTGCACACATGCCCTGAGGGATATCTCCTTGCGTGTGGTACCAAACAGCTCTATTTTGTCACCCCTCCTATTCTGTCACAGATAGCAATGGCAAGGACTGCACAATCAAGCTAGAAATTAGAACACTGCCCATCCAGCCTGGCTTCTGGCATTTGGGCCAGTTTACATGAGCAGAAAACATGGAAAGCCAGGAAGGCGTCAACTTACTGACCTCAAAGCTGTAACCACAAGTCAAGAACACGTGGGGATGCCACAGTCATCAAAATTCAGAGCACAAAAACAGATGGTTCACCATTTGCAATTCTGGAAAAGATAAGGTGTTGAGGCAACACGACAGGAAACCTTATTTGACAGAAGTAGGTGTGGAAACGGATCCCATTTCTTAATGGTGGAAACTTTTAAATGACGGAATCTCTAGGCTGGAACTTGCTTACCCTCTGCCTTGGTAGGATTCAAATTCACTCCTTTTCAGAGCACACTGCAACAGTTTTCTCCATTTAGTCAAGCTTTCTCAAAGGAGCAGAAGCTAACGAAGATTGGGAACTTGAGGAAAACTGTTACTTTTCACATTATATAAACAACTGTTTACAAATATACAGTTGTGTACATAAGCCAGAACGTGTTTTTAGGAAGGACTTTTCCTTAAACTGGAAAAAAAGTCAGAACAAGAAAAATGATTTCCTTACAAAACCCACATCTCAGTAAAAGCATGCTGCTCCTCTTCAAATCTTAGCTGCCATGTGATGCAGCTGAACAGAACTGAGGGCTACACTTTTCACTGTCTTTATTAGTGCAGATGCCTAACAGTCCAGCCAAACTGCAAGAGGGTTCAAGCTTACTGTATGAAATGTTTTTTAAACAGAGACAATTGAATGATTCCCTGAAAGAACATCCATAGAAGTATCACACCACAGCTATGACCAATAATAAAACACAATACGTTGCTGTTAGTATCTTAACAAGTTCAAGAACCCACAACATAAAAATGTCTCAGGCTCATCACTGAAAATAACGGCAGTTAAGGGACTCCTTCCTTTCACCTCATGCTGCCTGGACCTATCATTTTCTTTCTTCCTTTTTTTTTTTTTTGTGTGTGTTTGACTAATGATCATGTGTTCTGAAATACCCTTTTCTGGCCTCAAGCCCTTGTCAAACTCTGCTTTGCAGTTTCTGATGCCAATCAGATGCTTTGACTCCAGGAAGCTAATGAGCTTTTAGCTTTCTCCCAGCTCAGTAGTAACAACCTGTCTGCAGAGAAGTGCTTACTGCAAAAGGAATCATGCAATAGTTCTTGGCTCCAGACACTGTTTAATTTATTAAAAACATTCTGATGCTATTCAGAACTGTTTAGTTGTTGAACAGCTTTATAAACTTAAGTGTCATAAAACCCCAGCAAATAGGCAGGCATGGAAGAAAGACTGCAAAAGATAGCTGGAAAGCACCAAAGGAAAAAAAGCAACAAAAACCCAATATGGCTGTGGTTATTCAGTTGAAATATCTGCTCACTCACAGACATAAAGTACTGAAGTACACAAGAAAGGTGGAAAAAGCACAGAAAACCCTTTTTTGCCTCTGCAGACCTCTTAAGCATCTTTTTCCTATCTCCAAGAGAGACTGCATGGAATGCACTAGATCATGAGGCTGGGGTGGTCCAACTAGGTGCCCACCCCCGCTATATGATTTGCATTGGACACAGCGGCCTGGAAATCAGAGCCCCTTTGTGGCTGCAGAGTGGAGGAGAAGACACTGCACTGTAATGCAAAGCAGTAAGATCCAGTGGCAAGGAAGAATGAGCTGTCAAACTGGAGAGCTCTGTTCTTCCCCGTGTGCCCTGCAGAGAGGTGATACAGCACAGCTGAAAGCTAGGCAGAGGCAGCAGTCAGCTCTTTGGGCAGCCTGCCTGCTGTAAGAGAGGTGATGGCAGGGAGCAGACAGTGCTCTGCTTGGATGCAGCAAAGCACAGGATTGTGTTGTTAAAGAAACTGACAGCCATGCTCCTGCAGGCCTCCATGACCACCAACTCCCTCTACCAGGCCTGTGGCAGGTCAGGGTGTGGGGCGGCCCAGAGTATGCAGGGCAATCAGGTCTTCTCTGCCTTTAAGCATGGTGGATAGAATCTCGATCAGCAAGGTGAAACAAATCCTCCATCACCATGGAATTTACAGAAACGAGACTGCTTTGTCAGATACGGGACTACAGGGACTGCACTGACTGCACTTCAAAACACCATCCTGCTGCCAAGGGACTTCCTGCTCTGGTTTGAAAGCCTGCATGCTGCTGACAAGTGGCTGGATGCATCAGCAATGGGTGCTGCTTCAGAGCTGTGACAGACAGGGATGGACAGACGGTTTTTCCACTCGGGCTGGCACCTGTCAGGTTCTCCCCTTTACAGCTGAGCTTCATCTTCAGTGTCAAGGGGAAACAAAAATCAGAAGATATATTTCAGAGCTCACACACTGAACTATGCTTAGAAGGCAAGTTGAAAGCTTTTCTTCTGGGTTACTCATGCTTCACTGAGTCTACTTCCACTTCTCATCATGATTTTATATAAAGATCTCATAAATGGTCATAAGCCATTACACAAGTATTTGGTTATTCTTTTTAGTTCAGTTGCTTGCTAGAGGCCTGCCTGCTTAAGGCAGTGAGGAGCAGCAGAACTGTCTGGCTTGACTTGTTAGAATAAGAAAGGAGAATAAGATCTTTTATCCAGTGTATCTACCCTCACAGAAATACCAACTCCTTCAAAACGCTTTCCAGTAAGACGACAAAATTTGGTTATAAACAGCTAACCTTTCTTGGGGAAAGGTTAACAGTATCCAAGCTGAGAAGAAGCCAGGAGACCCAATCTCAGCCAAGAGAAATGAAACGTCAGTGATCCTTCATCATCAGAACTGATACTGGAAGCCCATTTAGTTCATTACAGGCAGAGAGTCCTACAATCTTGTCTTTATAAGCATGTTAGAGGCAAGTACCATATGGAAAAACACGCTCATATTATTAAATAATTTACTATATGCAAACACAGACACATCCTCCAATCCTGTTTGTGCTCTGAAATTGCTAATTAGTTGCCGCTGCAGCTTCCAAAGTCAAAAATGTGTTTCAATTTCTCTCTTCATTTCATGAAATCTGCCACATGCACCCAAAGGAAGCCCAGTGCCTTCACTAATCTGTCTCAATTACAGTCACTCTGCTGCTGTCAGGCAATTTAAACATCTCCCAAGCATCCAAGGAGAAGAATTCTACTTCTTCAGTGTAAACTAAATGTCAGGCCAGAGTGGAAGCAGCATAAACAAAAGATATTTTTTCAAGTTCTCTAACAAAAAATTGACCCTGCAGCCCAAGTTTTCAAGGTACAGTATATGGGTAGTTAGTTTGATTTTGGCATAAAATGGAAGCCTTAATGTCTTCAAGAACAGAGATTCTCCAACAATCCTCAAAGCACCTCATCCATTTCCAGTCTGGGGTTACAGAAGGTGAATTGCAAGAGTAGATGTTGCTGCTCCTCCCTCACCTGAGCTGGGATGCACAACACTAAGTTGTGGAATGAGAGGACACTCTCCTCCCTTCAGCCAAACACTCTCTGGCTTTATAGAAAAGCACGAAAGTTGCTATTAAATGTAAATAAGTCTGAGGCGTTGAGTATCTGATAATCCTTGGCAGAACTGACAATAACAGTTTTGCCCATAAAATTATAGGTTTCCTGGAAACACAGATCTTGCTGTAAAACTTGAATTTGGAGTGAGATACAACGTTATGATCTGGACAGAAATACCTCTACAGAGCCTTAGCTGTCCAAGCACATACACATTTTTACAACCACGGATCAATCTACCTGTAAGTAAAAAGAAAGAAAAAAAAAAAAAAAAGGATCTGGGCGCCCAGCTCAGAGCAATGAATGATGTGATACTTATTTGAAAGGAAGCACAGATATTTTTCAAGAGACAAAGGAGGAACGTTACACAACATCCAACTGCAGCCTGTCCCCATTTTAACTATCCTACAGGCATGGCCCACAAAAAGAAAATAATGGGAGAAATTTCATAGCAAAGCAAAAACATACATTACTTCTAAATTAATTATAACAGCTTCCTTGAAACCACTTAATCACTGTTAAAATAATGAAAAGATTCCTAGCCCAGGAACTAGGCTGTTTAGAATAGTTTTCAAATCCAACACAGATTTCTTATGGCAATAAAACAAGGAACATTTCACGTTATTGTAGATTTCCAGTTTTTCACATCACCAGGAGAAAGAAAATTCAGAGCTGAAAGACATTGTCTGAGAGACTGAAATATAAATGTACTCCTTCCTACTGTATACTGATCAACATTCACATTGATCATCTGAAAATGTGGGGGTCAGTAATCAAGCCCTCCATAGGTTTAGAGCAAATAACAGTTGGATTAACATTGCTTTCCTTACCATGCAGGGGTAAGATCTCTCCCCCCACTCCTCCATGGCTGACAGGTAAATTTAACTGTCCATTGTACAATGTAAAATGCCTGCCTCCCAGTTCAAGGTCATTTTTCTTCATTCCACAGCTAGATGTATTTGGCACATTAAGTCACATCATTCCCCTGTCAGAGTGGAGATGGGAGAGCTTTTAAGCCTGCATAGAGCACTCCGGGTTATAGAAATAAATATGGTTTTGTAGCACAGCTCTCACATTCAAGATCTCTAAGTGGTTTATAAAGTAATGAGTCAGATAACATGACTGCAGCAGCTGTGTAGGTAAACGTGCTAGAAATTAATGTTGAGAAGAGATTTTTTAATTTTTTGTGTTTCTTTGTTTGCCTTTCTGCAACACAACTGCAGCTTCAGCAACAGTAACTTCTGTAATTTAGAATGCACAGAGTGTACAACATCCTAGTTTATTTTAATCTTGAGATTAATTCCATGATTAACGCTCTCCATTAACTCTAATAAATACTGTTAAAGCAAAGGAGGAAAAATAATGGATACTTCATGTATTTCTCCTGTACCAGCTGCATTATAAGGAAGCCATTCTATGATTCTAGGAGGGCCTTGCCGGATGTCTAGTACCTCAATTTGCAGTTAGTTCAGAATTACTTAAGTATTTCATTTTTGTTGCTCATTTTTGTTGGGCAGATGAACTCTTCTCAGCTGAGATGCCTAGCTAGCTGTTCTGGATGAAGACATTTTGCAAAGAACTGAAAACCCTCGTCCCTAATAAAAAGAGAATTCTGCTGTTTCTTTGCATGCATTTTTTTTTGTCTGTCATTATCATCAGTCACAAAAAGAGTCACAGAGAACAAGTAGGATGAGAGGTCCCCAGGGCAGCCTCCTGCTCAAAGTGGGCTCAGCACTGAATCTGGATCAAGTTTTTTCCAACTTTGTCCAGCTGGGTCCTGAGACCCACCAGTGGCAAAGCCCCTTTCAAAGCCTCTCTGCCAACCTGTTCCAATGCTTAACTCTGCATTTCTGTGTGCTGGAGTGCTAGATCACGTGGCCAGACCATCCAAGACAGATCTTTAAGTAAGCTTTGAGAGGTATCAGTCTAATATTGAGTTTAGAAAGCAACTGAGTCACATAGTCCTCTAAGAAAGCCATTCACATGCCTGTTACTCCTTACAGTACTGCCTTCACAACACTAACACGGAGCTGCAATGACCTCCTTTACTTACGCACACACTATTTCTGGAAGTCTGGCAAGGGATTTAAATCCACATTATACAATTTTTCTGCCTCAGCTGTTCTGAAACTTCCTGCTGTTCTTTTAACTTGTCAAGTAGCTTCGTCAGCAGAACTTTGCTATGGTACTTCTGATGGACACCAGAAACAACTTAACTTTGTGCAACAAGGTTTCTGTGAATGATTTTGACATAAAATCTCATTTCTAAGTTCTGACAAAAGCTGAATTTCTCTTTCTTGCTTTTCATAATAAGACTGTGTAGGCAATCAGGATAACCTGACTTGCATCCTGCTTCAGAGTATAACATCTCACCTTCATCTTCCACACTTACGCCAGAAGGGAGAAAAAGTCTGCTTTCATTGTTGTTGCTCCTTAACTGAAGCTGAAAAAGCGATATGGCACAAATCTGACATAATAATCCGGGATGGACAGACAGATGGAACTTTTCCACTGGAGTGACTGAATCTCGAATTGAAACAGTTCCAGTCACATGGGATAAGCACCTCCTCACCAACTTCTGCTTTTAACCCTGGCATATTTTCATGGTGTGTTTTCATTTTATAAACAGTCCTTGAGCAACATCTGTATAATGAGCTGTGCTCTGTAACAACAGACATTCCGTTTCAGAATTTAGAATTAGAATTGCTTGTAGAATAGAAATGTTAAATGAGACACACAGAAACATATGTACAAAAAGGAGGGCTGTGAGGAGAATATTAATGATTGTCAGAAAGGGACCAACAGTACAGGAAAGGCTGTGAGCAAAAAAAAAATTGACTTAAAACTAGCACTTTGCAATATTAACTATTTTAGCATCAGAAATGGTAGCTAAGTATAAGGCACGTGCAAGTCCCACCACTGGTTCAAGAGAAGAGATCCTGTTAACTGTCTCTGAATTGCTTTGAACTGCCATAGCTAAAGTGAACGCTGTAGCTGGGCTATAAAACTTGCCAAGGTATAAAGTTGCATACTGGTTTCTGTGTACTTCAGTCTTCATGGAGCATCACAAATAACATGGCTGAACTTCTTCATACAAATACACAGTAAGTGCGGCACGCTGTATGGGAATGGTTGGGTCACAGCCAAACCAGTGATTGAGCACCTGGTAAAGGGGCATGGCCAGCCCTGGGAGCACAGGTGGAAGCAATTCAGCTGTACAACCAGAACGGGTGGAGCCAGGTTCTGCCCCTCACAAACTTCATGAGAGGACTGGCAGCCACAAGGGAAGCATCTCTACTTGGAGAGTAGTAAGAGTCAGAGACAGTAAGCGATTCCTTCTTTATTAAAGGAGTGTGACCTCTGCCTTCCTTGGGTGACCCAAAACAGGTTTAAAGCAGCTATATCTGCTACTGCCTATCCTTACACGTGTAGCAAGAATACTAAGCAGCTTGTAGTATTGTGCATTTTGAAAGTACTCTCTGCACCACAAAATCCTCATTCCATTCACACAGTATCCCAATGGGGTAAAACACTGCCACACACCTTAACAGAAGTTGTTTCTGTATGATTTTCTTATCACTGCAGTGCTAGTAACAGTTGTGATACCCAACACTTCGGCACAAGTTGCTGTTTTCACAAACATATCGTGCATATTCTGCATTGGTTATCACAGCAGCAGCAAAAACACCAGTCATTATCCCACCGAAGGCGGTGGAAGTAGTGAGACTTTGTGAATGAGCTCACTGCAGCCTTGGCATATGAAGGCAATTAACTTGCCTACGGCCACTCAGCACGTCAGTAGTTGAAATGTGAAAATGAGACCTCTTTGCCTCCAGTTCTGTCTTTTGCTGAAACCCCAAACAACTCTACCTCCTCAGTAGCTGCCATCATTACTATCTGCTTCAGTGGAGTTCCTGCTGTTTAGTTTTTCATAGGCTATTTTATTATGCAAGTACATATAGTGTTCTAGTTGAAGATGTAGGAACACATGCTTGGTAAGTCTCACATTCAGTGCATTTGTAACTTGGCCACAAATTCACAATGGGATAAAAAGAAAATTTACCATCTGAGATTCTTGTCTTTTGAAGATACAGCTAGTTATTATAATAGATCCATAATCTCAAATGTCAGCCTTAGGCAAGAAAGATCTGGAAACTGACTGTAAGAGTAATTTCATAGCCCTAAAGGACTGAAGATGGAGAGGAAGAATCTTGTCTCCGACTGCTAGCTTTTCCCCATCCACATGCTGTGGAAGTCTGAACATTCAATAATGCAAGAGAAGGATAAAGAACAGGGATAGTTGAGTGCGTTCATCCCTTATTTCCAGAATAACTAAGCACCCTCTAGCTGAGTCGGTTTCACCTGATTCCGAAGGATGAAGAAGGGTTGGAAAGGGCAGGTCATGTATGGGAATTTTCCTATCCAAGATGATAACTGTTCTCTAACTCAAAGGGTTAGAAAACAAATGAGAGTTCTTTCAACTGCTTTGCAAATTATGAAAAACACATGGGACCAAGAAGAACACTCAGTATGGGACAGGTATAAGAGATACTTAATAATTCTGATAGGAACTCTCAACACTGTGCATGAAATACTTAAAACATGTTAATACAAGAACACATTACCGGCTCCCACAGAGGTGTTCTCAGTCCCTCGATCTCTGCTAGCACACACAAGAGGAGCGTGGATGGATGGTGCCATTTATCAATCAATCAATCCTACTCAATTCTGACCATCATAATTAATGACTGAAGTGCTGGAGTCAACTTGTAAAGTTTTAAAGAAAACAAATAAAAATGGCAGTGAAACAAGAACAGAAGCTAATCTTAATTACAAACGTGAAGTCAGAAGCTTCATTGAAGTCTCTCTCCCACTAGTGTTGCCTTTAGCTGAAGACAAATTGCTAGCATTTTTGCAATCTACTAAGTTAAAGTCATTATCCTGACAGTGCCAGGAAGTCTAATTTCCTGGAGCAGTAACACAAAGATTTATAAGTGAATTTAAACACTCACCTTCTGGAATAGGAAATCTATCATCTGCATTGGGCTACATGAAAAGTGACTGAGTATTTGAGATAACAGAGAAAGAAGAATTCACCCCTCTCCTCTGTTTACATCCCCCACCAAAATGCAATTGAGCTTAAATAATCAAAATAGAAAGGAAAAATTAATGAACACTATAGTAACTGATTTAAAGGAGAGAATGAGTTAGTTTGCCCACTGGGCTGAAATGTACCTAAACATTCATCCTCATGGCTGAAAATTTTCAGCTCCTGAATGAGATGAACTGAAACCAGAGCTGAAATTTAACACTCAAAGCATCTTAGAGTATCCACTTCTATGCCATTAGATGTCTGCATGCATATACAAGAAGTCAAGAGATTTGTCTAAACCAAATACCATACAGCCTTGGACTTAACTAGAAATAACTGACCAATTACACACTAAAAGCAGTTTTGCTCTTCTGGACTTTCTCTTTCCCATTGTAGCACTGATGAACAGAGGTGAATAATCCTGCACCTTCCCATCAGGAGGATTAAACATTACAACCTTGGTAACACCTTCAGAGGGCTGACACATACCAGTGCTGATTCTTCTCTCTTAATCTGCCATTTGAGACACTGCTTTCTACTGCACAGGTATGATTAATCCTTGTCCTTCTCCTACTGTACGGGCCTCCTGTTGCTATTCTTGCTCAGGAATAAGGATGCTGCTAACAAAGCCAAGGAATTGTACTATGCTACGTATTTAATGTGTACACAGGAGAAATCAACATTCACACCAAGGTAGTGCAGAAAAAACAGGCTGCAGAGGAGAGAGCCAACACCACTGTCAGTGACCTACTTTATACGAGGAAAGGGCTTTCAGCAAGGCTGCTGCTTCTCACAGAAGGAATTTCTGAAAGTACTAAATATAGTGAGGTCCCAATGACAGCATCCATAATTTCTTCTTAGTGCTGCTTCCTTCTCATACAGCCCTCTGCAAGCTCTTATCATTTCCCCAGAAGTTATCCTTTCTCCCTGTCAAAAATACACTCCTTTCAACAAAGTGGAATCATGATGCTTCTCTTCCACCGTCCTTCCTCATGAGGACAGCAGTACTCTGGCTGCTGCCAGAGCATGTATACATTTTTTTTTTTTTTTAATATCAGATGAGACAGCTTCTGAAAGCACTGCAAGATTTCTCATCTGACATTATCCAGTTTGCTACAGATGATAATCCTGAATTGGAAGCATTCCCCTGCCAGAATGCCTAGCAAGTGAAATTATTAAAGGCACAGAAATGGTTTCAGGACTGCTCAAATGCTATGTTGCAGCAAAATCCAGTGTCCATAAAAACAAAACAACGAGAGAAATGAGAAGAGGAATTCAGAGCATCCATTTGGAAAAAAAGAAAAATCTCCTTTCATTCATTCCTTACTCTCCAAAGAAAACAAATAACGGGAGAAAAATTGCTGGAATTTCAACTAGGTAAAAGCCCCACACTCCCTTTGTTCTGTTCAGGATGTGAACATGCTCACAAGCCATCCTGAACAGAGACTGAAAAAGCCTTGGCCACCAAAACAGACACTGACACACCCACCTCATTCCTCTCCAACTAGAAGCTACTAAAGCTGCTGCTTTTATACGTTCAGTTACGTGACAGCATCACCGTTTGGCTTGGTTTCCATGACAGTTTTTGTAAGTAAAGTAATTCTGAGAGTAAACAAAATTTTCCAAGATGATACTTTCTGTCAAGTCTGAACTAGTTCATATGCACAGCATCAATTAAGCTCAGCGATCATGTCTAAGATTATTTCAGAAAGAAATCACGTTGGCACTTTTCCAAAGCCACTCTTAAGCCCAGCAAGGAAAGCACCGTGGACGCTGACTCAGGACTCCATGAAACTTGCAACACTGCATCCCAACATTTAGTTGGCTACCCCGATGTTCAGTTGCTGCACTGCACGGAAAAAAAACTTATTACTGCAGTTTCACTTGCCTAGAAAGATTCTAGTCGAAAAGTCACTTTAATATGACTTTAATAATACATGAAAGAGATTAATCTATAATTGTTGATTTTTGAAATAGCACTTAACTCTGTCACTCAAACTGAGTGCCTTTGATCATTAAAACCTGCATGGTTTTCCAGTCTCAGTTTCAAGGATCTGCCTCAGCTGAGAGCAGATCTCATCAGAGCCAATTATCCTCTATGGCACAGATCTGACCTAGGCTCTTAAAGGTTTCAAGACTGCAATTTTATTCATCTTACCGAACAATTCAAAGTCCTAGAGACCTTTTTATGACCTTTAATATTCAGGAACTCTCACTTTAACTAAATGTCCTAAAGGAAACTACTGGTAAAAAAAAAAAAGTGAACAGAAATGTGTCCTGAGTGCATTCCCCCGCCCCTATGAACACACAAACGTGCAGATCCCACACCACCGGCTTCTTACAAAACACCATGGAATTAATCAATCTAGTAAGAGATACGTCATTAGATTATAACCTATTCCATTTAAATGAGAGCATCTCAGAATTGTCAAAAAATATCTCTTCAAGTGTGTGACTTCTAGATACTGAATATAATAATGAGCTGTGCAAGCTCAGACAGATGTAGCTCCCATCAAATATGCCTCACCTCTACCATCAGAAAAAGGCATATCAAAGAGTTTAATCTTAAAGAAAATTATGCAAAATACATTTCTTTGTAGAAAACCTTGATCTTTTTTTTTTTTCCTAAACTTTACTGGCACCTTCATTCTTTTCTAAATATGATTGGAATGTTAGAGTTGAAGCCCTTTCTATATTTTGCCTTTTTTTTTTTTTAATTTCTTTTAAACATCCTTACAAAGTCTCCTTGCTCTGCAATGTCAGTGCCCAGTCCTGAACTGATGCCATCAAAGTGAAAGCTGGTTATGAGGTACGAACAGCATCTCTCCGGATAGGATGGTATTGTACCTTCTAGAGGGTACATTACTACCTCGTGCAATAACGCACCAAGTGAAAACCACAGTTTAGATAACAGCCTAGAAACCAGTGCAAAGGGTGCCTGCAATTTCAATTTTACACTCTGAAGAACATTCAGTTCTTGCTATTTACAGATGATGAAGGTGAGGGTGCTGCAGGGGAGCTTTTCTGCCAGGCCAGGTGAACAGTGCGGCACCACAGCAGTTGCTATGACAGTAGTTGTATCTGCAGTGATATTCACACACTTCGAACAAAAACTTGTACAAATTTCAAAACACTGTCCAGAGCTATAAGAAGTATGACAAGACCCAAATAATCTCCTAACATTCAATTAAAGACAGCATATTCAGGATTGAAATACAGACTGAATGACAGCGCAAGATTTCACCAACGCCGGAACCTGAACCACAATGCAGAAAAACTGAAGAAATACAGATATGCCAGGAAAGGGAAAAGATGAGTGGTTAATACAATTAATGCTTTCTCATACTCCCTTACACTCGGGTTCAGTAAGGGAATTCACAATTGGAGTTGTAAAGGAAGTCAGCATGCACTCAACACTTCAGCAAGGCACAATCACCAAACACCTAATCACAGAACAGCTGAGTTGGAAGGGACCCATAAGGATCAGAGCCCAATCAGCAAACCCAATGTCTGACAGTGCTGCCCCAATGCTCCTTGAGCTCTGGCAGCTCAGGGCCATGCCCACGGCCCTGGGAAGCCTGTGCTGGGCCTGACCATCCACTGAAGAACCTTTCCATAATTCCCAACCTGAACCTCTTCTGAAACGGTAATCTCACAATAAACTTATGGGCAGAGCTACGAACAGAATTCTCTACTTTCCAGTACAATGCTGTATTATGGGTGTAATGAAAAATATATGTATTAGAAACCAGCAACTTCTAAGCAATTTTTAGAATTCAAAATATAACAATTCATTCACAGCCCTTGGATTTAGTACTTACTTCTTCCTTGACTTTTGGTAATCCTTAGTTCACGCAGGCTTCTACAAGTTTCCACGCATTTAGCAGTTTAATACAAAAGCTGCTTGTATCTAGCATTACTAGATAAAAACAGGCACTGACAAATCTGTTATTTCAATTAAACAAATACAAAATAAAGATCAATATGACTGGTTCACGTCTCAAATCCCTTTAAGAGCCTCCAACTCACATGCTACTTGTTATTTCCAAAAGCACAGACATTAGCATTACCTTTTGCTGTCTCAGACCGCTTAGGCAAATCAAGTGTATCAAAATTCCTGTCCAAATCTCCATTCTTCTTTCCTGTGCAAAAAAAACCAAAAACAAACAAACAAACAAAAAATGACAACAGATGGTGAAGACCAATCAATGAAGTGCAATTTTAGCTATTTATTAGCAACTAAGAGAAACAATTTCATACTTTTGCTAAGAGAGAATTCTAAACATACATTACATAAGCTTTAACTTAAACAGTTCTACACAGAAAAGTGGAACAGCACCTTGATTTCACTTTTAGGTTATGGATTCAATTTAATGTATGCAGCTGGGGAGAGAAGTGTTAATTTCCTCTTTCTCCACCACACAGACACTCTGGCTTGGGTAAGCACACACAAACCCTATGGGATAACCAAGCATTGCCATTGGAAATCCTGGAACAGAGATACAAGATTCTGAAGGAAGTGCAGGAATCTACATAGGTTCTGAGGGCAGCACTACACAATTCAGCCTTCCCTAATTACTTCAGAGGGAAAATCTTGTTATCTAGTCCCTCTCCCTCAAGAACAGCAGAAGAAATTGCAATAGCGAACGATGGGATGAATTCACACTCAGTTTAGCTGCCAGGGGTGACTTTTGAACAGAGACCCTACCAGACTGCTCAGGGAGGTCTGCAGGAAGGGCTGAAAGCTCCCCAAGACAGGATGCTTAACAGCAAACAGGGAAATCATTGCTTGAAAAATATAACATGGAGACTGGTCTGGCTCTTGACTGGAACAGGTCACAGAACAGGAGAGGCCAATCCCCGTCCTGTTATAGCAGGAAGATGGAAGTTTCTCACCACGAATTCCATGAGCCATTCTACCTTCTTGATGAAAAGATAAACATACGCAGTACAGAAGAGAAACAGTGCTTTTAAATACCAATACGAACATTTAGAAACACCGGGAAGAGAAAAGAGCCCTCAGGATAGCATTACATCCCCACTGTTTCTTTTTAAATACTACTTTTTTCTTTTTTTTTAATTTTGAATCTTCAGCACAGAGTATCAGCCAACTTTCAGTGCTGTACCAAACAAAACACACATCTGGAAGTTCTGTTCATCTGAAGCCATTTGATTAAAGTATGGCAAAGCCCCAAAGCCCATCTTTCTAAACTGCCAAAAAGTCACAGGACCATATAGCATGCCAGTGCTCTGAAAGGCACCTTTCCTAAAGGGAAGGGCAGGACGCAGCTGTAACTCTGCAGACCTCCATCTAGTTTTTGTTCCATGAAAGAACTCGAAACATGTTGCTTGGTGAACTAAATACCAGAAAGAAAAAATGAACAGTAAAGGACACGACATTTCATAATGACAGCTGAACACTGTTAGTGCTTGCAAACCTTTGCAGACTGTCCAAGCAGAGGGACTGAAGAGGACAGAAGTCATTGTTTAGGAAATGTTAAAGACTTGGGACAGACCAAGAAATGGGACTCCACTGTATCTACAAGCATGACTAACTCCTTTCACACATCCCCAGTTTCATGTCTCTGGTATTAGCTAATTTAAAAAGCCTGTGAATAATTGCAGCAAGAGCCAGACTCAACACAACCACTTAGATCAGAAGTTCTCAGGAGATTGTTATTTCTATTAGCCCTGCAGAACTGAGATGGTTCAGTAAGAAGTAGGATCCCTCCAGCCTAGTGCCACCAGTTAAAGAAACTGTCCAGGAGAGCAGCGTAGGCTGCTGCATGTTTTGAGCTGGCAGCGCAGAAGCAGCTATTTATTAAGCCATCTTTCCACCCTGCATCCTCTCATCTTCAGCTGCAGTCTCAATTTCTGGACCAGACTGAACGTACTGGCCACCTTTTAGGAAGCCTTGACTGGTTTGTCTCTCAGAGGAACTAATCCAGCCCTCAGGCAAAACCACGTCTCTTTAAAACAGAAGCTGCCAGCTGTTTACTAGTGGAAGAAATTCAGGAGACACAGCTCTGACCAATGTGATCTCCGCTTTACCAACTGCTTGTTTAATCCAATTCAGCAAGGGCCAGGTTCAGAAATTCCCAAAGCACCTCCATTCTCTGGGTCTTTCCGATAGGGAGGGGATGAGGAACACAAGGACTAAGCTGTAAGATGACTCCAAAAGAAATCCATCTGGAAGGCAAAGGTGGTGCAGCTGCTCCTGTTCCCATGTGATTTCCACGAGACCCACAATATTGATTTGGATTTCCTAACAAGGTGACAGCATTCAGCAATTTCAAGAGCCCATCAATTACGGACCTCTCAGCCATCACCTACCCTGAATGACATAATGAGAAAACAGCTTCGCAGACAGCCACTGCAGCTCTGAATATCACTCAAGCCTGCCAGCACTGTTAGCACACAGGGATGTTTAAGAGATCATGCTAGCAGTTTAAGGCACGTGGTTTGGACATCTCAATTTTTTCCCTGCTATACACTTCCCTCCTCCCCAAGTTTTACAGCTCTAAGAACAGGAGAGAAAAGATTATGCTGCTGGATCGAAAGCACAGCTCCAGACTTGGCCAAGAGACAGACAGCTTTGAATGTGCCTGCTGACAGGTCTGTTTTATGAGACCTGGCTGAAGGAATTGGCACAGCAATCTGCTTTGGGAAAACAGCCTGACATGAGACTTGATTGTACAAGAAGCAATTTACAGTCTCTGAAACAGTAGGATTAAAATTCTTTCCCTCTCCCCCCACTACTTTTATGTAAAAAACAACCAAAACATGACCTTTGGCATCCTTGCTGCAGAAACTTAATAAGGACTGTGAGATATAACCCAGTGTTATTAACCAATAGTGCTGTTTATCATCTTCCTCAAATATCATTTTGTTTTCTTGGATAATCAATACAGCTATTCACAGCTGGACCACTCTTGCTGAAAGATTAATTCCCAAACACTTCGAGTTAAGAAAAAAAAAAATAGTGAAGAGATTCTTCACGACACCCCAGAGCAGCCAATGCTGTGCTTATAAGTGTTGTTAATACGCTCCATCGCCGTCCAGTTCAGTGGGTGACGGAAGGCCAGGGCTGTGCTCTGCCCCTCTGCACGCTCACCCCCAGAGGCCTCCAGCCGCAGTCTGTGAGCAGCATCTCCCAGAATGCTCACAAGCACTGTTTGTTCGGTGGAGCAATTTTTTCAACATTTTAATTCTGACTCAACTCTCCAGGAGCCACTGACCTGAAGCAGGTGTCACAAACTGACAAAGAGTCAGTCTGTACCCCTCAGTATCGGTAACAGTGGAAATCTCCAGGACACTGCACAGCCAAACCGAACTTCCAGCTGAGGAGTAAGGGAGGTAAACTTCAGCCTCAGTCGTACAGTTCCAATGGCAATTCCACCTGCTGTGCTGGGATGAGAAGCTGAAGGGTGCAGCTCCCCAGCAGCTCTTCATCTAGCTAGCCTGAATGTCAGTAACAAAGATGCAGAAGCCCGGGCCACGTTCCCAAGCTGACAAAATGAACTCCATGAGTACAATTCCAAGCTGCTGAGCCTTTACACTTATTGCTACCCAGGTAAGTTAGCAAAACTATATTTCGACATGACAGGCTTAGCAAGGCAACTTGCACACTTACCTGTGCCCTCCCTTAAGGGATCGTTAGGCTGGTTGCAAATCAATTATACCAGGACTGAATAAAAGTGTGTCATTTCTGTTTTTAGCATGAGAAGAACAAACTGAAAATGCTCTCTCAATTACACAGCACATTTCCATGCCTGCTGAAATGGACAGGAGGAAGCAGAGCATGGAGGAGCAGAGAAGGTGAATGAACAAGACCTTAATCTCAGCTCTTTGCCTTGCATGTAGAAGCTGAACAATGTAGATTATGGTGATGATGAAAACAAAGTATTGCAGAGACTCACCTTGATTGAACCACTCCTCTAATTACCAGAAAAGCAGCAAAAGAAAAACAAGAATTTACAGGAAGGAAGAAAATACAAAGGAACAGTCATAAAGAGGCAGAAATTTACAAAATAGGTTAAAACCTGAGACTTACAAGAAAACTATCAACTTTCACTGATTAAAAACAAAACAAAAATAAACCCACCAAAACAAACAAAAAAGAATAGGATATTCCACTCTCTTTCTTTTGTTCCTGCTGAGAAAAATCTCTCTGCAGGTCTTCCTTCCCCCGCCCCTCCTCGTTCCATGGAAAGGGCTCAGAGCTCCGTGGGGACGGGAGGCCGCCCAGCCCCTCACAGATGGGTTTGAAATGCTATGATCGATGATGATGAGCTGAATTAAAGCAAATATGGAAACGCTGCAAGATTAAGTGAGCAAAAGACGGAGGGAATTGAAGCGACCTATTTTCCAGCCCTCGGCCGACAGAATTAAGACAGTCTCAGCCTAGGTATTCAATAAATTTAACAGTGGGAAAAGGAATTTTCTATTTCTGACTTTAAAGGCACATTTACACGCATGGCCAAGCCCAAGCTGCCCCTGAGTGCCAGCACCGCTTGCTGCGGTCTGTGGGCTCATCCTTCGCCACATGGCTTTGAGAGCAGTTTATCCAAAAGGCCGCGGTCAGGTTTTGTGGCTGACAGAAGCCGTGCGGACGAACCGGCGCAGAATCGGGGCCGGCCGCGCAGGCAGCAGGCAGACACATGGCGAAGGACAGCCAGCTGAGAGCGCCCTGTTCTCACAGCCATCGGGAGGATGACGACAGCTCTCCACTACGCTCCCCTCCTCCACAGCGCACGCACTGCGTTACACACAAAAACCTTCTCACCGACTGCTGCTCTCAAGCGGCCAAACAACACGGGGGCAAGAGGCAGGAAAGGGGCTCAAGTCAACGTGCACTCCAGGTTTCTGAAGGATATCACAGTGAAGTCTGAGTCATTCACGATGAGAACGGGTTGGCCAGGCAGGTTACATTGTCTTTTCAGTTTTCCCCCAGCCATTAGGAGGTTCCCAGCAATTAATCTTTTGTTTTGTTTTTGTTTTTTTTTTGAGCACAGGCTCAACCTCTGGTGACAGACTGCTCTAGTAACGTGCCTTCACTCTGTGGTGACTTTTTTAACACATATGGAAACACAAAATGTTTTAGTAACGCGTACAGGTCACATCAAAGGAAGCCCCCTGTACGGAACATAGTCTCTCAAGTTTAAACAATTTCACATATTCCCTTCAGCACCAAAACCTTTCTTAGATCCTGGCCATGAACAGCAAGGCAGGATGCGAGTGTGCACCAATGTGGAGAATGGAGCCCAGACAGGAACACGAGTTCATTACCTCTGAATTCAGCCTACAAGAGTCATTTCTCAAAACCACCAAAGAAAACACAAGTTTCTTTTATACCCAAATGCATTTCACTGTCTCTTTTTAAGAGAAAGATGGAAGCAGGGTTACTGAGACTGTTAATCTTTGCTTGAAATGAAAATCATTTGCAACTTTCACGCCCCAGAGGAAAGAACAGGTCTGAAAGTGACGGACAATTAAAAGCGACAAAATCGTGTTTGCAATTTAAACTACTGAGTGACAGAATTGGGAGGTTCTATCTCTTGGTTGCAGGTGAGAGGACAGCCTTTCAGTTTGTTTTCACATGTGGGAGACTGAAGGCATGGAACACAGACAGGACTCCCATGCATGGAGATGGACGTGTGCTGGCCTGGCTTCCAGAGACAGCAGCACATGCTCTGCAGCCAAGCAAGACTAAGCGTAGATCTGACAGACGCAAGAACACAGCCAAGAAAAGGATAGCGAGAGTACAGCCACCATTATCCAGCAGCAGCAGCATCTTACAACAGCATGCATCACTCCTATTTAAAGCCAAACAGAAGCGTAGCAATTGTGGATTAAGGTCCCAAATACTGAGCAGTAAAACAGCAAGGGAGATGACTACGTGCCACAACACTGCAGACACGTACCTCTGCAAACTGCATCACTCTAGCATTACAAAACGGCTTGCAAGAGCAGAACTGAACAGCACAATTTACCCCAAGTACATTTCCAGTTTTCAGTTCTCTGTGAGACATACCTTTAGCTTTCTTTCCACCAAAACAACCAGCATCATCTTTCTTCTTTTTCTGAGAGCCTCCTGTGCCCGCAGTCTGACCAGCATCAAGTTCTTGATACTTATCAGCTCCAGGGACCTCTTTGTGGACATGATAGGAAAGATTCCGCATGATGCACACACAATTCTCCACGGACTGCAACAAAAAAATTTACATTAAAAATAAGCATTGTATCCTTCTATCTGCAAACTGTTGTATTACACCACAGTGGAAAGTTTGGAGAAGATAAATAAGAAAAAAAGAAAAAAGTCCAGCCACCCGAGGAAAAGAATGATATATTAAGCAAATTTAGTAAAAACAAAAAAAACAAAAAAACCCAAAAAAACTAATGTTCTTATCTGCTCTAAACCATTTTTTTCCTCAAAAGTGAAGCGCTTCATAAATAGTACCCATTCAACATGAAAATTCTCTAATCAAGAATACCATCTGATCATGCATAAAGAATACAAATTCACCAGAAGATCAAACACACAGCAGAAAATCATCATTTAAAGTTCTTATTTTAATACAGGGTCTCTCACACTCTTCCAACCTCTACAATCCCCAAGAGACTCTATTTATTAAGTCTCCTCTGAGTCAAAATGAAGGCTGTGTGAGGAGTTCAATGAGAACACATATTGCTCTGTAGTAATAGCTGATTCATAACATATAACACATTCGGTTTTGACATGAGCAACACTCTGCAGGCTGCAATGGAAGCCACCAGGTGGTTACAAAATCCACTTCCAAAATACCTGATTAAGTGACAGGGCTTTAGAATTCCCTTGTGCACACCATCACATGGTAGGAAAAAAAGAAATGATAAAATAAAGAATGAAGTTTTTGGTGTTAAAAAGCAATACTATGCTCCTTCCCTTTGTAAAGGGTTAAAGTTAAGATATTCCTAAAGCTTTTAAACATTCTTTTAAGCACTACAGGATGAAGTGATGATAAAAGCAGATGAATCAACATTTTTACCTACAAAAGAAAAAAAGCCACAGAAAGCACCGCAGGTCTAAAGACATATCTTAACGTCTTGGCACTACATCATTTTAAGCTGGCATTGAAAAAACTCTTTAAAATGAGAACTAATCCTCTTCCTGATGTTGTGCAAAGCACAATACAACAGGACACAGTTCTGATTTGGAGACTGCACTTAGGAAAGTTGATTAGGTAATGCAACAACAATAATATCACCAGGATAAGAAAGGACTGCTCTCCTCACCCATCACAGCCACTTGCCTTTGCTCACCTCAACAGCCATACAAGGTAATGCAGCAGCAATGCTGATCCTCTGTCAGTACTATCATGGGTATCATGACAGATGAGAGGAAGACAATTACTGTATTTTAAGAAGCAAGCACAATCCCACTCTAAAACTAGCAAAATAGAAGTCAGACCAAGTGTAACACTTCAGGCTAAAGTAACAGAAACACCATTCACATTTGAATACTCAAGCTCACCTTATTGTCTGTATCTTTCTTGCCAACTGCAGACTGTAGGGCATGAAGAAGGGCATCCACCAAGCCATCACACTCTCTTAGTCTTCTGCGTGCTTCTGCTCCATCTGAACTTACATTTCTAACAAAAGAGATTTAAAAGAAATTTCAGC